>PVJI01002154.1:12777-153837 GCA_004026765.1 Micronycteris hirsuta | reverse complement strand
AACCAGAGAAACAAATTATAACCAGAGACATTGAAATTTAGAACAATCTGGCAGTAACCAGAGGGGAGGGGGAAGGGGATAATGGGGACAAGGGTATTCAGGAACTGCTATAAAGGACACATGGACAAAACCAAGGGGGAGGGTGGAAGCAAGGGAGGGAGGTAGGTTTGCCTGGGGTTGGGGGTGGGGGGTAAATGCAAACAACTGTAAGTGAACAACAATAAAATAATTTAAAAAATAAAAAAATAAAAAAATAAAGGAGAATCACCTCAAAAAAATGTACAAAGATGTAATCTGTGACAATAGCAATATCAGTTATTAAGGGGGGGGCAGAGCTATATAGGAACAATGTTTAGTATAACACTGAAATTAGTTGGCATTGACTTGAACTAGATAGTTTTAAAATAGAATGTTAATATGATTCCCAGTCAACAACTAAGACAATAAACAAAAAACAGGTAGTTGAAAAAAGAAGGGAATCAAAATTATACTAAAAAATGCCCAACACAAAAGAAGGCAGTAATGTAATGGAGAAATTGAGGAATGCTAGAGATATAAGACAGCCCTGGTCCATGTGGCTCAGTTGGTTGGAACATTGTCCTGTAAACTGAAAGTTCACGAGTTCTGTTCCTGATCAGGACACACATCTAGGTCGTGGGTTCAGTCCCTGGTCAGGGCTCCTACAAGAGGCAACCAATCAATGTTTCTCTCTCATACTGATGCTTCTCTGAAACTCTCTCTCTCTCTGAAAGCAATGAAAAAAATGTCCTTGGGTGAGGATTTAAAAAATTAAAGATACAAGACATATATAAAAGTAGAAAAATGGCAGAAGTAAGGCCTTCCTCATCAGTTAATACATTAAATGTAAATGTTTTAAACTCTATAATTAAAAGACAGATATAGGCAGAATGAATTTTTTTAAATGATCAAACTATATGCTATCTACAGGAGACCCATTTTAGATCTGAAGATACAAATAGATTGAAAGTGAAAGAATGGAATAAATATTCCATATAAACAGTAACCAAAAGAGAGTTGGAGTGACTATACTGATTTCCAACAAAATAGACTTTAAGACATAAATTGTAATAAGAGACAAATAAAGACATTATATAATGATAAAAGAGTTAATCTGTCAAGAAAATATAACAATTATAAATACATTTGCACCTAACAACAGAACACCAAAATATATGAAGCAGAAATTGACATAAATAAAAGGAGTAATAAACTGTTCTGTGATAACTCTTTGGGATTTCAACACTTCACTTTCAATAATGGATAGAACAATTAGAGGAAAGATAAATAACATCCTCCAGGAAAGACCATAGGTTAGGCCATGAAAGAAGTCTTAATAAATTTTATGTTTTTAAATTTATTTTTCAATTATTGTTGACATTCAATACCAATACATTTTAAACGATTGAAATCATACAATGTATGTTCTCTGACCACAGCTGAATGAAGTTAGAAATTAGTAACAGAAGGAAAACTGGAAAATTCACAAACATCTGGAAGTCAAACAATACACTCTTAAATCACCAATGGCTTGAAAAAGAAGCAAAGGCGATGGGATACAGCAAAAGCCATGCTCAGAGGGAAATTTATGGCTGTAAATGATGCATTAAAGAAGAAAAAAGATCTCAAATAATATAACTTTTCACTTTATGGAACTAGAAAAAAAGAATAGAAACTAAACCAAATCAAGCAGAAGGAAAATAATAAGAATAAAAAGAGATAAATGATGGCCTGGCTGGTGTAGCTCAGTGGATTGAGCGCGGGCTGGGAACCAGAGGGTCCCGGTTCGATTCCCAGTCAGGGCACATGCCTGGTTGCGGGCCAGGTCCCTGTGAGGGCCATGTGAGGAGCAACCATACATTGTTGTTTCTCTCCCTCTCTGTCTCCCTCCCTTTCCCTCTCTCTAAAAATAAATAAATAAAATCTTTAAAAAAAGAGAGAGATAAATGAAATAAAGATTAGAAAAACAATAGAGATCGCCAATAAAATCACAAGTTCATTTTTTGAAGAAATAGTTTTAAAAGTTACTGACAAACCTTTAGTTAAACCAAGAAAAAAGAGAGAAACTCAAATTACCAAGAGCAGGAGCGGTGGAGACAACACACCATGGTGGTGAGAAGCCTGAACTGTGGAGCCAGACTGCCAAAAGCAAAACTGAAGTGAAGACATTACTAAAACCCTTACAGAAATTAAGAGGATTGAAAGAGGATGCTATGAAAAACTGCATGTCAACAGATTAGACAACCTAGATGAAATGGGCAAATTCCTAGAAACAAACTACCAAAACTGACTCAAGAAGAAACAGAAGCTCTTAACAGACTTTTCACAAATGAAGAAATTAAATCAATAATCAAAAGTTTCAACAAGAAGGTGTAGGACCAGATAACTTCATTGATGAATTCTACCAAATATTTAAACAAAAAATCAAAACCAATACTGAAAACCAACTCCTCCAAAGACTAGAAGAGGAAACACTTCTCACAGACATCTAAGAAAACTAAAGACCAATATCCCTATGAATATAAATGCAAAAAACCCTCAACAAAATACTAGCAAATAGATTCTAGCAGCATATTAAGAGGACTATGCACTGCAACCAAGCTGAATTTATCCCAGGAATGTAAGGCTGCTTCAACATACACAAATTAATCAATGTAATACACCATGTTAATAGAACAAAGCAAAACAAACAAACAAACAAAAAAACTGTTATCATCTCAATTGGTGCAGAAAAAGATTTGACAAAACCCCAAACCCTTTTGTGATTAAAAAAGTGCCTAACAAAGTAGAAATAGAAAAATTCCTCAACATGATAAAGGGCATCTGGAAAACCCACAGTTAACATCATACTTATTAATGTGAAAGACCAAACGCTTTCTCTCGAAGATCATGTACAACACAAAAATATCTACCCTCATCACTTCTATTCAACATTGTATTAAAAGTTCTTCTATTCAGGTCCTGACCGGTGTTGCTTAGTTGGTTGGGTGTCATCCTGCAAAGAGAAAGGTCACAGGTTCAGTTCCTGGTCAGGGTATATGCCTGGGTTACAGATTCGGTCTCTGGTTGGGGCGCATACCAATTGACATTTCTCTTCCTCTTTTTCTCCCTCCCTTATGCTATCTCTAAAAATAAGAATTTTTGAAATTTATATTCAGGGCAATTAGTCAAAGAAATGGAAAAAGTCATCCAAAATGGCAATGACTCCCAAAGTAATCAACAGGCTCATTGTAATCTCAATCAAAACTCCAACTGCTTATTTTACATACAAGATTGCGCTGATCCTAAAAATCATATGCAAGGGTCCCTGAATAGCCAAACGATCTTGAAAAAAAAAGTACAAAGCTGGAGGACTCACACTTGCAAATTCCAAAAGTTGCTATGGTGCTACAGTAATGAAAACAGCACACTACTGGCATAAGAATAGACCTAAAGCTCAATGGAATAGAATTGAGAGTCTATAAATAAATCCACACATCAATGGTCAACTAATTTTCAACAAGGGTTCCAAGGCCCTTTGGAAACAATAGTCTTTTCTACAAGCAACAATAGGACAACTAGGTAACCACATGCAAGAGAATAAAATGAGATTCTTATCTCATACTATATTCAAAAATTAACTCAAAATGGATCCCAGACCTAAACATAAGAGCTAAAAGTATAATATCTTTAAGGAAACAGAGTGGTTAATTTTCATAACCTTGAATTGGCAATAAATTCTTATATATGGCAACAAAGCACGAACAACAAAAGAAAAATAGATAACTTTAACTTGATCAAAATTAAAACTTTTATGTATCAAAAGTTACTATCAAGAAGGTGAAAAGGCAGCCTACAGAATAGGAGAAAACCATATATCTGATAAGGGATTGATACCTAGAATATATAAAGAATTCCTGCAACTCAACAACAGTAAAACAACCTAATTAAAAAATAGGCAAAGAACTTGATTAGACATTTCTCCAAAGAAGATATAGAAATGGCCAAGGCACATGAAAAGATGCTCATCATCCTTAGTTACTAGAGAAATGCTAATCGAAACCACAATAAGATACTACTTCACACCTAATAGGATGGCTATGATTCTTTAAAAATGAAAAATAGTAAGTGTTGGTGAGGGCATCAAGAAATTGAAATTCATTATACATCACAGGCGAGATCGTAAAAAGATATGGCTACTAGGAAAGAGAGTTAGACTATTCCTCTAAAAATTAAAGATAGTGTTACCATATGATCCAACAATTCCACTCTTAGGTACATACCCAAAAGAATTGAAAACAGATGTTTAAACAAAAACTTCCATAAGAATTTCAAAGCAGCACTATTCACAGAAGCCAAAAGGTAGAAACAACACAATATTTATAAATGGATGAATGGATAAACAAAATGTTGTACATCCATACAATGGCATACTATTTGGCAATAAAAAGGAATGAAATATTAATTGATACTTCAACATCGATGAACCTTGTAAACACTGTGCTAAGTGAAAGAAGCCAGGCACAACCCGTATTATTCCATTGATGTGAAATATCCAGAACAGACAAATCCACACAGACAGAAAGCAGTTAGTTCTCAGGGGCTAGAGTGAGGGAGGAATGAAGACCGACTGCTGAATGGGTGTGAGGTTTCTCTCTGTGGCTATGGAAACGTTCTGGGATTAGGTAGTAGTCATAGTTATACAATATTATGAATGTACAAAAAGCCACCGAACTGTAACTTTTAAAAGGCCAAAATGGTGAGTTTTATGTTATGTGACTTTTACTACATTAAAAGATACAGCACCCCAATCTTGCAGGATATCATCCTTATGCCGGCATCTTAACTTTGCTTCTAAGAGGCCCTCCCACCATGGCAGCAGGCCAACAGGAGCTTCTGGTGGTGCATCCCGTGACTGATCGTGTTAGGATCATGTGCCCATTGTCGTTCATCCAGTGCCAATAAGCGGGTCCCTTGATGTGAGACAAAGAATGTGGGATCTCAAGAACACAGGCCAGACCCTTTGTAAGTTCTCAGATGGCGGTGCTGGCAGAGGCGCTGCTGGCAGGAAAGGCAACGCGAAGCAGATGCTGGCTGCTGGAAGCTGGGCCTGGATACAATGAACTGTTAAGGCTTGATGGATTAAGGGTGAGAAACCAACCGTGCATCTTTCAAAAGAGAAGTTCAAAACCATAAAACCTGTCCTAACTGGGATGTCCTAGGCAATGCTAACGCTTTTGGGAGGGGACCTCTGGAAAAATGATATGGCTTTCTACCTCTGTTAAAAGCGAAAGCCTCTATTTATGGTGTAATGTGGTCAGCACCTTAATGTACACTGTCTCCATTGAATCTTTTAGAAGCTCTTCGGGATGATTGTCCTCACTCTGTAAATGGGGAAACTGTGAGGCTATGTCACTGCACCGCCATCACAGGACTGAGGGGGGAGGTGACCATGAAGAGAGCTGTCGCTCTCTAGGATCCATGCTATGGCTTTAATTAGGTTCAGAAAATACACCGCGGTTCTCCTGGCAGACATCATTAATCAATCATGACTTCCTTTCCCTCTAAGTCTGGACTCAGCCATTCTTAATCGTGATCGGCACACGAGATGAAAATTCCTCTGCCATCCTAGCGTCACACACTGCACTCACCCCCTCTATCTGAACTGGCATCTCCTGAATCTACCTTTTAGTCAACACCAACAGGAAGGCCCAAGCCAATCCAGAAGACAACTCCGCCCAATCCCCCCCCCCCCGCCCCCGACCGCCCCAGCCCAGGTGATGTGGCCGTTTCTTACCCAGGACCAGAACGAGGTGAGGTTGAGAAGCTGAGGGAGCAGTGGGGCAGCTGAGGACAAAGCAAGGGTCAGGAAACTGAAAGAAACAGGCAGGAGGCGGGGTCCCAGCGTCTGTTTCTTTCTTTCTTCCTTTTTTTAAAAAGACTTTCTATATTTATTTTTTTAGAGAGAGGGGAAGGGAAGGAGAAAGAGAGGGAGGGAAACATCAATCTGTTGCCTTTGTCACGCCCCCAACAGGGATGGAGCCTGCAACCCAGGCCTGTGCCCTGATCAGGAATCGAATGGGCAACCTTTCGCTTTGGGAGATGACACTCAACCAACTGAGCCACACCAGTCAGGGCTCATTTGTTTTCTTTTTATTGCATTTATTGGGGTGACACTGGTTAACAAAATCTTACGTGTTTTGGGTACACAATTCCACGACACATCAAGTGTACACTCACCCCACATCAAGTCTCTTCCCATCGCCATTTACCCCTCTTTACCCTCTTCTGCCTTCCCCTGCTGTCGTCCATGCCACTGAGCTTTTTCTCTTTTTTTTTAATCCCTCCATCCCACCACCCAGACCTCCAAAATCCCCCATAGATGTCAGACTGTTCTCTATCTATAAGTCTGTCTCTATTTGACTTGTTACTTCATTTTGCTCATTACATGCCACATATAAGTGAAATCACATAGTACTTTCTTTCTCTGATTGGCTGAGTTTACCTAGCATAATGCTCTCCAGGTCCATCCATGCTGTTGTAAAGGGTAAGATTTTCTTCTTTTTTATGGCCAAGTAGTATTCCATTGTGTAAATGTACCACAGCTTTTTTATCCGGTCATCTACTGATGGGCACTTGGGCTGATTCCAAATCTTGGGTATTGTAAATAATGCTGCAGTTTACATAGGGGTGCATATATTCTTTCAAATTAGCGTTTTGGGTTTCTTCAGCTAAATTCCCAGAAGTGGAAACCCTGGGTCATAAGGCAGTTCCATTTTTAATTTTTTGAGGAAACTCCCTACTGCTTTCCACCGCGGCTGCACCCATCTGCATTCCCACGGTGCACAAGCGTTCCTTTCTCCACAGCCTAGCCAACTCTTGTTTGTTGATCCAGCATCTGTTTCATTTCAGGAGGAAGCAACTGACATAGGCCTGGCCTCCTGAAAGGGGCACATGACCTGGGCCAGGCCCATCGTAATGAATCCTGGGACTTTGGTCGAAATTTTGAGAAAGAGGCAGGATGGCTAAGCTATGGAATGTCCGCTTGGTGCTGCTATGGCCAGCTTGCCACCATTGGGGAGCCCCTGGCTTCGAATAGTGCCAAGAGCAAGACAGATTCCTGGTGATGATCACTTGAAGTCTTGGATGTAGTCAGCTCTCCCTGCTTCCCCCCCCCCCCACCCAAGCTAGTTGGAATTTTAGGGGGATTTTTATTGGGGGGTCAATTAATATAATCTATTTGTCTTTCATAACTGCTCTTTGCCTCAATTATCATTTAAAAATATGCTTTTTATCTCCTGTGTGGATTAAGACCCTCTTCACTTATTTTTGCCCAAATTACTACCCCCGTCCCCACTTACTGTTCTACATCAATCGACCTACAGGCACCTCCCAGGATATCTGCTCAGACTCCCCACATTTCTAAGACAGAGGCCAAGCGACCCTCTGTGTGTCCTTTGGAAAACTCCTCCTTCTCGGACAGGAACGACTGTGTTTGTTACCCGGTGTTCACTATGAAGAAGTCGTGACATAAAATCCTCTTAGAGTGCAGTGCCAGGAAGATGCAGCTGCTAATTTTATCCTCTTTTCACAGCGGGAAACAGGGGCCCTGAGAGATAAACTGTCTTGTCCAAGATCACGCAGCCAATCTGTGATGGGGCCAGGATTCAAACCCAGGGTGCGTGGCTCCTGGGCTCACTGTCCCCGCGGAAGCACCTTGTCCCCATTCGGTAAGTGGCGATGATTGTCATAATTAACAATAACAATCAGTCACTCCAACAAAGGTGTTGACACGATGGCCTTCTTGTCCCTGATCTCTGGTCCTTCCCCGTCTTCCAATGACTCTAGGTTTACTGTATCAGAATCGTCCCCAGCTGGGCCGGAGGTGAAGCGTCCATGTCAGGATCCTGCACTCCTAAATGGAGAAAAGTCGCCTGGGATGGGCTCAAAGATATCTTGTTCAGTAGTTATCTTTTTCAGTACAATGAACTTCAGAGCGAGTTTGTTTTGTGCAATAAAAGCTGGTCAGTCCTCACTTTCCTACTTGGCTAGGAGTTCAGGAACATGGGGTGCCAGGCCTGGCTCTGCCATCAACTACGCACAACATCCGGTCACTTCTCCCCTTCCCTCAACCTCTCTGGCCACATCTGCAGAAGCGGCAGGCGTGGGTGGGCTGTCTGACTAGGGCGGCATTTCCCAAAGGGTTTTCCAGTAAGCATTTTTGCAGAAGTTGAAGTTCAAAGTCTACGTGCTTTAGGACTTCTTGGAAACTTCAGTCAGCTCTTGTGCATTGTGCCCCCCGGACGGGGAGATACAGCACACGGCAGTCTCCAAACTTACTTGACAAAGGCAACCTTGCTGAGCGCAGTGTCCGGGGAGCTGCTCCATGAAATGGACTTTGGGAAAAGTTAGATTAGAGGATCTGTAGAAGCCTCTCAGCTCTGAGAAGTTTTAGTTCAAAATTCATTATTTCAACTTGGAGCTCAGGAGATGCTAACCTAATCCCGCCCGAATCATGAAAAAGACATTATTAATATCAGTAAGGTTTAGATGGAGTCCAGTTGTAATTTCTAGCATTCCGGTTGTTGAAAAGGAGGATTCCTGTGTGGGGATGAATGGTGATAATCCAATAAACAGAACAGCCAATGAACTTGGACCAAGCTGGACAACAGAGGGAGCTATATGGCAAGCTTATCTTGCTATGAGTTTCCTTTCTGGGGATTCTGGACCACCAGCGTCTGGGCTGAATATAAAGTCAGAAACTCATGGTGTGAGGAAAGTGACTTAGAGACTCTGAGTTGTAAAATTAAAATGGCTTTGAACTTTTGGGCAGAACAAAAACAAATACCTGTTGGTGAGCACATTGTCTGCACAAAAGCAAAAAAACAAAACAAAACAAAAAAATTAATGAACGTCTCACTAAACATGCCCAGGAAGAAATTCCACAGCACTAATTACTAATTGTAAAAGTGTGCACAATGCAATTCACATTCTATTCAGGGAAGTTTTTTGTCACCTTTTGTCACAGAAAAGAATTTCGTGGATTCATTCTTGACTAAAGTACTGCTCTATGTTCATCAAAATTGAATTTTCCTATCACAGGGTTTTTCGGGAGGCAGGGTAGTATAGGACAATGGGCATAGCATTGCAATCAGACATGTACTTGACCGCTACGTATTGGGTGGTGCTGTGTGTCAACTGTTCACAGCACTGAATGAAGGAGTCAGAAATCCCTGTCCTAGCAGAGCTGCCATTCTAGCTCTGTTACTACTCAGCCGCATGAGCATGGGCAAGTCACCTAACCCCTGAGATAGTAGGTCATGGTCACAGGATTGTTGGGAAAGCTAAATAGATTTTGCATGGAGCGTGTCAAGCAAAGGGACTGGTGTCTAAGTGGCTTCTAAAAACAGGCAGGAGGATGGCTCCTGCAGCCAGAGGGGAGGAGGGACTTCAGATGGATTCCACAAGGCTTCACACTACAGTCAGAGCCTCTGAAGAAGGTGCAGGAGGAGCAGCGGCACCAGAGAACTGTGGCTTACCTCCCCACACAAAGCCCTGTCTTTGTCCCCTGTCCCTCACCGGGTCCCCTGCCATCTCCAGGTTCACAAGCATGGGCATCTGCTGGGCTGCTGCCTCTTTGACCCCACAGCCCTGCCTGCTAGTCCACATTCTCACCCGGGGAGCCAGCTGCCCTGTCAGAAGTTCAGCTCCCACTGCCCTGGTCTTTTGGATTTCCTCCAAGGTCATAGACTGGCCTCCATCCCAGCCTCTGGGCAGGGGATCCCTGCCAGGCCCAAAGGCATCCAGGAGGCGGTCAACACAGGTCTAGTCCCACTCTCACATCTGGAACTCTGGAGACAGGAGCTCTTTGCCCCGCCTGCCACTGTCTTGCCTGGTGTCCTTGAGATGCATACTTCCCACCTCTGTGGCAAGTTCTCCTCTGTAGATTGACAGGATTTGATCAGACGACCCTTTGGACAGTCCCCTAGCTTTGGCATTGTACAAGGTACAACAATTCCTCTCACGGGACACCTGGCAGAAATTGGGGGCTAGTCAAACCCCAGTTTGCCCAATGTTACCTCCACTTTCTGAGCTCAGTTTTTCCATCTGCAAATATGAGGGTAACGATCCCTGCCTTTCAATAAGACTGCTGACACAGGGAAAGAACATGGGTCTCTCGTTAGACAGACCGTGTTGGAATACTGGCTCTGCTATTTTGCGAGGAAAATCACTCAGAACATCTCTCTAGAAGCCTCAGTTTCTTCACCTGTGAAATAGGCATATAGTACGTATCTTCAAGAACTATAGAGGTCAGTGAGACAAACCATGCATCGTACCTGCATGCAGTAGATGATCGACAATTGGCAGCTTTTGTTATTGTGGTTGTTATTTACTCTGCAATAAGTGCCCTGTTAAGCTGTGCTCATCCTCTTTGTGTCTTTGACGCTGGGGTTCCTCCTGCCTTCCCAATGAGGGGTTTCTGTGGCTGAAAGCCACATCCAGAGGGATCTCAGTGGCTGCCCCAGATTAGGTTTAGGCCATAGAGTCCATGGTCCATGCAACTCTTCCTGTTGAAAGGTATGTCCTCAAATACACAATACGTACTTACCCTTCAAGGAGAGTGAATAGTACTTATTGAAGCTCTCTTCTGGTGCTTAAACTTTCCCTACCCCACCCTCTGCAGAGGGTTCATTCAGCCTATTCTTACTTACCTTCAAGAGTGGGGAACTCACTAAACGCAAAGGTGGATCATCTCATCATCCACCCAGTTGCCAGTTAGCTGCCTGGCTCACTTGAAAAAATATCACTTAACTGCAACAAAAAAGCTTCTCTCATGGGTGAGCCATCTGTGAATCGTCGATTATAAAGCACAATACCATTCTTTTGTCCACCCCTCTCCCTAACCCTGACCTTTGTGCACACAAAGAAAAGTGGAGATGTGACATTTTTCTCTGGCATTACAAAACTGTTCGTGTGTGTCTTTCATTCACCCACCCACTAGACATTCCCATCAGGAATCTGCTTCAGATGCCCACGAGAATGCATTTACAATGCTAAGCATAATTAGCTAGTTTCCAGAAGGAGAAGCATTTTATGGGCATAGATAAATCATATCCTTGGCCAAATACCCTCTTCCACTTTCCAACAGGGATCCCAGAGCAATTTCAGGACGCGACTCAAGGGGGAAGATTGTTTTCCTTGTGTAGCTTCAGAAACCGAGGCACAGAAAAATGGAGGTCGCCCAACAAACGCAGAGCAAAGACACGCACTAAATCCCAGGAATCTCAGACCTCCCGGCGTCGCCATTGATCCTCTAAGATAAATGTTTGTCTTGCTAACCAGGGATTAGCTGTGGTCCTTACAGAGAGATTCTTGAGGCTCAAACTTATAAACAGGGAAACCGGGCCTGGTAAAAAGTTGAGTGATTAATTGGCAGAGAAAGATTTCAAGGAGGGAAAGGATCAATGAGCTGAAGAAAAATTCAACATCCTTTAGGACATTTTCCCACTCCGTTACATTGTTTTGATTCTTCATGCTCAATCTCTGCATTAAACATTTTTTAAAGTGGGTTTTTGTTTTTTGTTTCTCAGTTATTCCTTTTTCAGTTACTTTTCTGGCAAGGTTATATGATCGCATCTCCAACTTAGATTATTTCTCAGACTGAAATGAACTTGACCTTTGCCCAACGAAGCAGAACAGCCTCTTGCTTATGGGAAGTAAATAGGAGCAAGAGGCCATGGAATAATCAAAATGTAATCAGAAATGGCTGAGACATAGAACATCATGTTTCTCAGGAGGAAAGGGGCACAGTGAGGATCTGTCCAAGGTTACAGGACCCATGTGGTCTCACAGCTCTGAGGGAGCCACCTGAGGAGTGACCGACTCACAGCAGTTTCCCTCCCCTGAGGCCGCTCGTCACCAGCAGCGGGAGAACACGGGCCTTGGACTGGAATTGTTAGCCCCCCAGCTCCTCCATGCACTTGCTGTACAACTTCACCAAACTGAGCAACCTTTCTGAGTCTTGATTTTCTCAGCTCTTGCCAACCTAGCAAGCTCCATGGGGGTTGGGGCGGTGTCTGCTGTGTCCATTGGTGTTTTCTTCAGTGCCTAGTAGGACAGGCACTCAGGACATATCTGCTAAACGAATGAAGGAAATAAGTACCATGACCAGTGCTGCAGGATCGTTGTGAAGATTAAATGACGAGAGGTCACAGATCAAAGCTCTGGACATTTCTAATGCTCGTTAAACAGTAGCTTCCACTGCCCGACTCCTGTCAGTGTGAGGGCTGGGAGGGGGTCGGGCGGTAGCCTGTAGAGCCCCTTGTCCTGCAGATGAGAAAACTGACACTATAGATAGAGAGAGGGAGTGTGTGCGTGTGTGTAATACACGTATTTCACACACATACTCACACACACACACCTTTCTCAGGACCATCTGAGTATATGCAATGCCAACATACTGCCCCGTTACCCTACATTTCAGTGTATATTTCCTAAAACAAGAACATTTTCTTACCCAACTATTCCATATTTTAAAAATTGCTCCAACAGTAACCTTTCAAAATTACATATAGTTTTCCAGGTCCAGACCTAGGATCACATACGCATTTAGTCCCCATGTCTCTTTAGTCTCCTTTAATCCAAACAATCCCTTAGCTGCTCTTCATCTTCCTTGACCTTGAGGTTTCATGGGACATGCCTCTGTTTGGGTTTCCGGATGCTTCCTGAGGTATAGACGCAAGCCGAGCAGTGAGGTTGCATCCTTCCCATGCAGCACGGAAGGCACCAGGGGTGGGCTGGCCCGGCGCGGTTTGTGGGGGGACAGTGGTCTCTGCCAGGTCTCTGCTATAACGTGACTACTTCCCTTCTGTAACTAAGTAAGTCCTTTGTGGGGAGGTACTTTTAGAATATAAATATTCCGTTTCTCAAACTTTCACCCATTCATTTTAGCATCCATGGGTGACTTGCTTACTCCATCTTTCTTCCTAAACTTATTAGTTGGGATTTTACTGACAGAGTTTTTCCTTCTTTCATTTATTATAAACTCATGTATTTCTTTATATGAACTCATTGGTTTTTACTTTACTCAGAAAGGTGATAGTCCATTACTATCGGATTTGTCTTCGGTTTAGCCAGTCAGAGCCCCTTTCAACTGGCCCCGGTGTCTCTTTGACACACCTCCTTCATTCTTCAAACATTTCCTCGCTTTCTGGCACCAGACGTTGCAGGCTTGTCTTACACTTTCCTACATTAGCCCTGGCGTCAGTCTTTTCTCCAAAGAGCCTGAGTCCTTTTGGCATTAAAAGATCATCAGAATGCAAGATCTAGGTGCCAGGCGGGGTCCTGCTACCAGTGTATTCTAGGCTCTCTTAGGGGATGCAGCCACAAAGCTTCTCAGACTTTAACGGGCACATGAGTCACTGGGGTATTAGTAAAGTGCAGATTCTGGTTCACTCGGTCAGATTTACCCACAGGGATGGATGATGTCACAGACCCTGCTTTTCTAACGAACTTCCAGGCTGACTCTGCTGGTCCTCAAGCCACATCTTCAGATCCAAGGACATAGAACAACGGGTAGGCTTGCCCTGGAATCGCCTGGCGGGTGTGTTTAGATACAATACGTGTTCCAGGGTTTTCTCTCATCGTTTCTGACTCAGTGAGTGGGGACTGAGAATGTGCACCTCTAACGAGTTCCCAGGTGATTGATTCTGCTCTTGCTCTTTTAGGACATTGGTTTGCAAACATGGCTACATGTTAGAATTCTTGGGGAGGTTTTTTTGGTTTTTTGTTTGTTTGTTTTAAATACTGACTGATCCCTAAGGCCCCAGAGATTCTGACTTAATTGGTATGAAATGCGGCCCAAACATTGAGAATGCAATGTGCTCCATAATGTTTCTATTGCTCAATGCAAGTTAAGAAGATTGTTCTAGGAAGATCTAGGAGTAAAATACAAAGGTCTTTAAGAGGGATCAAGCTTGACATTTTCCAGGGCCAGCAAGCAGGCCAGTGTGGTGGGGCAGAAGGAAGCGAGGTCAGAGAATGGGCAGGGGTGGGGCGGGAGGGAATGAGATGGGTCGGGTGTGCAGAGGTTACTTTCTCTGGTGAGACGGCAAACCGCTGGAGGTTTTAGGCAAAGATGACGTGGCCTGAAGGCCTTAACCATGAGGGTCTCAAGGCCAGCTTTTCTCCTGCTGGTCCCTGGGTTTTTCTACCCAATGAGTTTAAATGGTGATGAATAAAGGATGAAATAACTTCACAACCTTCACTAAGTGTTCCCCATATTTTAAGTGTGGGTTTTGCTTAGAATTACTTTGCAAAGCTTGAAATCCTTGAAAAGTAAGTTTAGTCATACTAATAAGGTCCTGGGAGAAGGACTTGGTGGGTAGAGGACTCTCACATTATTGATAAAGACAGCCGGTAGTGCTTTGCTTAAAGAACACAACGTACATTGCACAGCAATTGAATACACTTGACACTACTGAACTGTACACTTGAAAGTGGTTAAGATGGTAGTGTTTATGTTATGTTTTTTACCACAATTTTTTAAAAAGATAATATTCATTATATATGTGAACGACAAATCTGCAAAGCACTAAATTCTTTAATTTGTTAGATTTTATTTGTTCCTCAGGAATGTAACTATGGGTATTTTACCACCGTATGAAAAACTACATCCTATCATTAAGAATAATAAAGGGCATGCTCTCCCTCTCAGGAGTACACCCCTGCCGTTCCCCTCCCCACCCCACCCCACACAGGCAAGCCGCCTTTGCCTTTCTCTCTCCTGAGCTCCGAGGGCCCTTCCTTTGCTTCTGTAACTTGTTTCCTGAGCCCACACAGCCCAGCTGTCTCACGTCCACTACCTCTGTAACTTTCTAAATAAACTTTCTCTTACAATTTGATAAGAAAGACAATAAAGAATCTATGCTAAGAATGAAAAACAATGTACACTGGGAAATGGGGAATGAAAAACAATTGGGAAATGAATAAAGCTGGGGACAGCCACTCACTTTAACAAAAGGATACTTTACACTGGGATTTCTGCATCAGGTTCACCTAAGTCACAGTATCCCTCTAGGGCACTGAAAACATGATTCACCGACAGGGAACACTGCGATACAAACTAGCCCCGAGACAGAGGCCAACCAGAGGCCTTCTACAATGTCACTCCAACAAAGCCATACTAACTTTGAGATTTTGCTTATCGGCTCTGTCCCCTAAAGGCCATTGCACAATACGGGGGTGTGCTTGCATGGGACAGGATTCCTGTGACACGATTCACGTTCTATTTTGATTCTGGCAGTTGGTAACCTTTCTTCTAGGAAATGGGGGGAAAAAAATAACTCTCATTGGTAATATCCTATTGCTCTGAATCTGCAAAGGCTTGGACAAGGCTGCCCGGGGCAAACTGAGCAGAGGCAGGTGCGGCACCTGGGTAATTTTCAGCGACACTCCCAGGCCTGACATTTGACGGCTGCCTGCCACCATCTGTCAACCTGCCATGAAGATGACCTGCCCTTTCTCTCAGTTATTTGAGCCCTGGGTTTTTCCTGGGCAGAAGCTGACAGTGATGTCATCATCTTGTGATGTTGTTGGGTGACCTTGTTCGCTGAGCTGGTTCCACTCATTATTCTTGTACCCTAAAGTTGAACCGAGGAAAAAACTTTACCAAGAACCAAGGAGAGGAAGCGTTGAGACTCTGACAAAGGGGTAGCCCCTGGGCACCTCACCTGATTTCCTAACCCTTACCATATATGAGAAGCTTTTATCTGACCTCGTATCTAGGGGTCCTCAGACTGGAAAAGTCATAAAGGAAAAACAGTGCAAGAAGGGAAAAATGAGATTATTTTTTTTGATGTTGTAGTCGACTCAGCAAGGCAGAAACTATGAACTCATAAAGAACAGCTTTGATCCTTATCGTAAAGACAGATGAATATTTATGAGTGGCCTTTCATACTATGGACCAACCACAGAAGCCAGTATGTGGAACTGCTGCTCTAATTAAGGGAGACAAAGAAAACAGAGCTCCTCCTAAAGCTAGATCCTTTAGGACAGGGGTCCCCCCCTCCCCTGTACCAGTCCACAGCCTGTTAGGAACCAGGGCGAAAGCGCGAGGCTCCGCCTCCTGTCCCTTCCCCACCCCCTGCCCTGCCTCCACAAAACCGGTCCCTGGTGCCAAAAAGGTTGGGGACCACTGCTTTAGGACATCATTTAATCCTCAGCCCTCCTTCAGGAGATGGCACTGCCACTGTCCTCATTTTATGGAGGAGGAAACTGAGGATCAGAGAGACTGTTACCCAACTAATAAGTCCTGGTGCCGGGACACAAACATGAGGCTTCTTGACTCCAAGGCTGTTTATTGATCGATTGATATATTTTTTATTTTTATTTAAAAAAATTTTTTAAAAGATTTATTTATTTATTTTCAAAGAGGGGGAAGGGAAGGAGAAAGAGAGGGAGAGAAACATCAATGTGTGGTTGCCTCTCACATGGCCCTCACTGGGGACCTGGCCTGCAACCCAGGCATGTGCCCTGACTGGGAATCGAACCAGTGACCCTTTGGTTCGCAGCCCGCGCTCAATCCACTGAGCTACACCAGCCAGGCCGATTGATATATTTTTTTTATTGATTGATTGACACATTGATTTTTAGAGAGAGAGAGAGATCAATCTGTTGTTCCACCTATGTAGGCACTCATGGATTGATTCTTGTTTGTGCCCTGACCAGGGATCGAACCTGTAACCTTGGCATAGTGGGATGCTGCTCTAACCAACAGCTGCCCAGCTGGGGCCAAGTCTGTAGTCTTTACGTAGCACATACAATCATTGGCCTTCACAAGCTATAAAAAAGAGTTTTTCAAGAACTCCAAATTTAGGCTCTTTTAATCAGTAACAAAATGATCTCAAGCCGTTTCCCCCCAACACGCAATGTTTAAGCCGAAAGGACATTGTACAGATGAAGACACTGAGGTCACAAGCGGGTAAAACCATCTGCTCAACAGAATGGTGGAATCTGGTCTCAAACTCTGACAGAAACTCTCCCTCACCACCAGTCAACCACATGCACAAGACAGAGTGCTGACAAAAGCCACCTTCTCTGGAATGTGACAATCTCACTTTAGTTCAACAGAATGCGTGCATGATTAGGAGGGCATTTTACCTCACAACTTGCTCCCTGAGGCCTGAACAATACATTGTTTTCTTTCCTTCTTTCCTCCTGGCAGCAATAGATATTGTTGGGTTGGAGTTTCACAACCTGTTTGGGTTTAAGGAAATAAATGACACAGACTTTGCCAGCTATCAGTATAGGGTGACAGCCAACCAAAAGCTGAAGTTGAAAAGCAAAGAGCACAGCACCACCTAGTGTTCATAATTAGAACATACAAGTTTAAGTACGCTCTCTCTGAAGCTTGGATTAGTAAAACTCTTCCCCATATTTCCCTTTAAGTGAAGAATCGAGGCCCAGAAAGGGTGAGGGGCTTGACAAAATTCACAAACCGTGGGGGAAAGAGCTGAATCTTGAGTGTTTAATTTCCAATTCTGTGCTCTTTTCGTGAGACCCAAATGAGGGGAGGAGACGAGAGAGTACAGTCATCCTCTCTATGGAGTACCAGCTGGTAGATGACCCAAATGGAAGCTGGTATTCACAAGGAAGACCCTTTCCTTTGAAAGGGGAAGGAAATGTTAATGGGCGATCAGAAGGGGCTCTGCAGCAGCACAAATTCCCATTGCATAGCTCTGGGAACTGAGGTGTGAGCAGCAAGTCAGAGTTGAGTCAAACAATGGCTCCGATTTAGATTTTTGGACTAGAGTGGCTTGCACTTGCTGGTGGCCTTGGGCAAGTCTCTCTCTCTCTCTCTCTCTCTCTCTCTCTCTCTCTCTCTCTCTCTCTCTCTCTCTCGGCCTTTTCTTCCTGATTTGTTCGAGGAAGGTGCCGCATTACCCCAGGATCTCTGAAATCCCTCTGATCTGACCTCTCTCTGCTCTCATCTCCTACTGCGCTCCCTTGGCTCATTCTCCTTTAGCCCATTGGCCTCCCTGCTGGCCCTTAACCAGGCCGAACTGTTCTTGCCTCAGAGCCTCTGCACAGGCTCCGGGTGCAGAAAAGTAAAGCCATTTTGTCAAACCCCAGGGGGCTGGCTCCCTCCTGCTGTTTAGGTGTCTGCTCTCAAGTTACCTCTTTAGACAAAACTTCTGCTGAGCTCCTCTGATGTTGTGTCCTGTCCCCAGCTGCTGTTATACCCTGTCAACTTACCCTCCAGATCCTTCATGGTACTTAGCACTGGGTATTCAGTTTGTTTTGTTAAGTCTTCTATTGACAGAGCCTACACTGAGTAGACATTTGATGATAACTTTTAATTGACTGAATTAAATTATGTTATGATCCTCCTGAAAACTATCTGGGGACAAAAAGAGTGCATATAGTTATGTTACGATGAACGACCTTAGCGAAGTTAACTGGCCTCCCAATACTGCCTCCACTTCTGTGACCTCTGAGAGTTCATGATGTGTCAGTAATATTCCAGGCACTGTCCTAGGCTCCCTTACAGAACCTTAGTGACACTGATAGGCTGCCTGGCCAGACCACGGGGCAGAGAGGGGCAGAAGGAGGGAACGGCCCTGAAGCTGTGCCACCTTCTAGTGCCTCGTGCAAGTGCCACCCGATGCAGCATGTGACAACAGATTTCCCACCCCCCATGCAGAGACACGGCAGGAGGAAGCCTTGCATGGAGCACGCATGAGGCCAGTGAAATATTTGGTTAAGGGAAAAGCCCTCCTACCTCCCTTCCAGTCTCTGGGCAAGGGGGGACCAGGGTACACAGCAGCACGTTTACCTTAAATGTCAACACGGTGGTAAGGTGAGGTGCTGTCCTGTCAGTCTGGCCTGAAGAAAGGACAGGATTGGCTTGGGGGCCCTGGGCCCTCCCTGAGAGCCCAGACTGGGGGACTTAAACTGAGGGGAAGGAGAAACATGCTCTTCTTCTTCTGGGACCCACTGGCGCAGACATGCAGGCCAGTGCTTTGGGGCACCAGCGGGCCCTGGAAGCCACATGTCATTGACAGTGCTGGCCCCACACGCAGACCCCAGGATGGAGCCTGAAGCCGGAGAGACATCCCCTTGGCAGCCTCAGGCTCCAAAGGACAGACAAGGATCAAGTTGGAATTCTGGGCACTGTTTCTGGTTCTGGGGACGGCCGGCTTTGTCTGTGTTTTGGAGAAGATTTGCCTGGAGCAAGGGAGTTCCTGGTCCTCCCAATTTGTGCAACCTTTTAATAAAGGTTGTCCCACCAACCCATCTTTGGAATTTGCCTGTGGATGGCAGTGGGCAGCTGAACCCCACTTTTGTTTGGTGACATTAGAACATAAGTAATTTTCTACACTGACACGTGGCACAACTGGCATTTGAAGCCAGGTTTATCTGACCACATTTCCAGAATCCAGTGGTCAGTTTCCAATCCAAGGGCAACTGAGTCTGGGGGTCTTGTCAATACCCAGGGCCCAGATCCCCACAGCACTGTAGGCGGGTAGGATGAGCATCGAGAAACAAAGTTGCTCTGGAGTAATCAGTATCAGAAACTGCAGTGGGGCAAGTTGCTTCCACACCCAGGAAGTTTCTAGAAGCAGCCAAGAAAATAAGAATCTACATGCTCCAGGTATTAAAATCAAGCAATGAATTTAAAGGGAATTTAATACACTTGGCCTTGGCTTCCTCGTTTCTTGGTGTTAATTTTCCATGTAAATTTATAACTAGTTATCAACATTTGCCACATACTGCTATTTGCAGGTATATGGTAAAGGGGACAAGACAGATCGAAAGCAAAAATAGTGGGAAGCATGTCCAGTTGTGGGAGGACATTACAAGTGCATACCTGGAAAACAACGTGCAAAGTTCACCTTTGACAGTACCTTTGCCCTGATGGATAGGTAAGTTACTAACAGATACAATGGAGTAGTATCAGCCATGAGAAAGAAGGGCATCCTGCCATTTGCAACAACATAGATGGACCCTGAGGGCACTGTGCTAACTGAAATAAGTCAGAGACAAATACTGTATGGTGTCACTTACACGTGGAATCTGAAATTTTTTAAAAAAAGAAAGTCAAACTCTTACAAACAGTAGAAAAGGGAGGATGGGGCGGGATAGGAAGAGGCTGGTAAAGGGTACAAATCTTCAAGTATGAGATGAGGAAGTTCTGAGGAGCTAATGTAAAACGTGGTGACCATACGGACAAGACTGCATCACACAGCTGCCATTGCTGGGAGAACTTAAATGTTCTCACACACACAAAGGATAAATAGGAGTTGGGCACAGTAACTAGGTGGTGGGGGTCCTTTCACAATGTACATCAAATCACCACAATGTACATTAAATATCTTACGATTTTGTCAATTGTACTTCAGTAAAGCTGAAGGAAAAAAGTGCCATTTGCTTCTTACATCCAGTGCTGTTGCCGGTTTGCTCATTCAGCACTTACTGAGGACAAACTCCCGGGCAGGCCCCATCCCAAGGCTTGCGAATACAGTACCAGCTCAGAAGCAGCAACTCGTCTGGGGGAGTTCGGGGTTGTTCACTCACATCACGCAGGTGTCCTACCCTCCTCAAAGCTCCTGGGGCCCCAATACCTATTCTCAGCCCAACACCCTCCTGGGTAGCACGCACCCCAACTTGACCCCCACCCCCACCCTCAGATGACTCCAGCTGCCTTCAGGTCCAGTTGTCACACAGATCTGAGCTCTATGCACAGATTTCCCCTCAGGGTAACCCAGAACCTCCTACCAGATTCCAGAGCAATGGCTTTAAATCATAGTGTCTTCACTATGAGGTGTGTTCCAAGAAACTTATTAATAATCAAATACCAAAGGGGTTTATTTTTCTGTAAATTAAAGGCGACTACAAAGCCTTACAGAATTGGAATTCTTCATCTCCACCTCCCATCTATCACCTCCTCTGGCTCCCTTCGGTGAAGCACCCGCTCCCATACGGCTCAATGGAAATAACCTTGCTCTTGGTTCCAGGACAGGCAGGTGGCTAAGGCCTGAGCAGAGCCCTCTCACAGGGCCAGGACTGGACATGAACTGGCACATGAACCAACTGAAGACAATGAAACTATTGCAGGCAGGCAGGTAGGTAGGTTGTAAAATCTGCTCCAGGTAGGGTTTGCCCAAGAATGAGACCCACATAGTTCAGCAGAGTTTGGTGATGGAAACACCAGTCGAGCCCCTTGATCCTGCCAGGATGACTGGAGTTTTCAGTTATTTTTCTGGTGCAAAGCAAGTAAGCATTGCTCACAGCTGGCCCATGTTCACACACTAGAACACCCCTCCCCTTCTGACTGCAGGCTGACAGCAAGGTGGGCTATACAGGTAAACATTACATGTAATAAAAGGAGTGTGAAACCAGTTTCTCAGTGTGCAGAAAGGTACTTCTTGTTTGGGAAGACTTTTAAAAATTGCTATTTGAAAACTGCCTATTTGTAGCTAATGATTTTAGTGTAACTTGGGATGCTCGAATTACTTGGGTTTCAATTTGGGCACATTTCATCTCAAAGATTAACGTGTAGCCCTACTTATTGTCTGTCCACCCTTCTTGGTGGGTGGCCCTGACAACCCGTAACAATCTCTTTCAGGAAACCACCAAGACAGGTCCAGGTACGGCTTCCACAGGAAAGGTGGTTAGAAGGACCCTCTTGCGCTATGTGACACCGTGTTGTAGATCCCACTGTCACGAGCACCAACGGCCAGGGGCTACCCAGTGGGTCAGAGCTCAGTATTGTGCAGCCTTGAAGTCCAAAGCACGGCTCCCAGGGCCCCTGGGACTGCTCACGCCCTGAAGGCAGGACCCCTCCAGGCCTGTGCAGGAAGCCTTGATGTGGACAACTGAGGCGGGGGGCCGCTTGAGCTGCCCCTGCTGTGGACCAGTGCCAGCTCCAACTCTCCGGGCAGGTAGCCTGAGCTCCAAAAGGGCTCACGAAACCTCCATCTGTAACGTGCAGATGGTTTGCCTGCGGTTCATCTTTATTGCCCCCTTCCTGTATCTCAGCAACCAACAGATAAGTGGATGTTTGTATGTGGCAGTTCAATTTTATATGCACATGAAGGTAACTGTGTTATATTTTAAGATACGCGTGTAAACAAGTCCTCACAGACAAAAGATGACCACAATTGAGGGAGAACAATTGTCCACAGACTAAGCGTGACTATCAAAGGCCCCTAAAAACAAATGCAACGCTGGAGAGAACAGCAGGGCGTGGCAGAGCAAGAGGGCAGGATGGAGTCAGGCCACAGCGGTGGCGGACACCGGGAGCCACACTATCACCCACAGCCAGGGTCTGTCCCCACAGCATGCCTGCCCCATCCACTCACACAGAAAGGGCCTGACAGACTCACGTCCTACTGCCCTGTGCCAGCTGTGACCGCAGTGAGCTCAGAGAGCTTCAGTTTCTTGTCACATTTCTGCAGGGAGGAGTTGCTGTAAGGTTGAAATAGGAATATGTACACAAACTGCTTTTGCCTGGTGGGTTTTGTTTAACGAATGACGGTAATTATCATTGTGTATCATCATCATCATTTAGACGAGGGTCCTACTCAGATAAAGTGATCAAAGGATTGGCCACTTGCTACCTACCACCAGAACAAGTCTCATTTTATCAAGAGTGAACAGGTTGCTATAAACAGGTGACCTTCCAAGACCACTGAAACCTAAGGACAATGTACGGGGCTAGCATTAGTGAAAGGAGGTTCTCTCCTGTCTACTCTGGTTAGATAAAACCCCACCAGCTCCCCAACACTTGCTTTTCCCTTTTCCACTAACTTGCAGGGATAGGTACAATAAACAATGAAAACGAAACGTTCCTACATGATGTCTACCAAAAGCATCTTCCTTGCACATGGCTTAAAATACTGTGCGTGTTAGCGTATCGTGACTGACAATGGATTAACACACATTCAGCATATGTACAGACAAACCATCCATATATTGGATTTTCTGTATTTCAAAACGGTACAACCTACTTAATGAAGGGTGCCAGGTTCTAAGCTGTCTTAATAAAGATTTAGAGATTGACTTTCGAGCATTAAGTGCTGACTGACTGAAGCTAGGAATAAAAATAGCTTTGCTTTTAGCCACTTTGTTTTATTGTGCTACTGAGAGGAGTTGCTTTCAACCTCTCACCATTAATGGCCTGTCGTCTAAGAATGGAAAAATGGTTCCTTTGTATCCTAAAGTATGTGTAACTTTAGTAGATAGGACCAAGCTGAACCACACAGGCATAAACCGCTGAAGCTTAACCTTAGAAATAAACCAGGCCAGACAGAAATCATGCTTCATAATTCCCGGTAATGTCAATGTTTACAATGATACACCCCCTGCCCACCTCAAACCCTTTGATTTGGGCGCTCTTCGCTGTGCTTCACGGCACCCTATATGTGCATCGTTATATGGGCACTAATCTCATTGTCCTGCGATTACTGGTTTAAACAACCGCAGGAGACGCGAGGGGAAGAAGCACACTGACAGCACTCCACCTGGTGCCTCGCACGTAGTAGGTAGACAGTGTGTGTGCAGGTACAGTGAATGTAAGACATGCGCTTGAAGAATTCACAAGACAGAAGACATTAAAAAAAAAAGCATCAAATTTATTTTAAATTTAAAAATATCAGAAACTGTCTGAAAAAAAAAAATCAGTGGAGCGAATGAACTCCCAAACAAGAGGGGCTGCATTTTGGTGATCACATTTATTGGAAGGGTTAGAGAAAAATAAAAATGTGGTTTAGCTTAAGAATTTGGAGGTTATGTGCAAACCAACTCATTCCAGGAGCAGAAGAATCCTTGGTCATTTCTCCACATCAAAATTTACGCAGGTTTCTCTTCTGAGTATCTTCTACATTTAAAGATGCAATCATACAAAGTCTCCTAATTTCCACGTAAGATAAATGCTTTGTTTCAGCCGACTCTCAATGGAGGCGCAACCAACACAACACCATCTCCCCGGACAAAGAGCATCGGGATATTCCGTTTTGTTGACTAGAAGAAGAAAAAAAGAACAGAACACATTTATACAAATATTTAGTAGTACTGTTTGTTTTGTTTTTACGAGAGAAATTTGAAAACAAAAAACAAACACAGATTCATCATAACACAAATAAAGTGATTAAAAAACCTGATCCCTTACCTCTGTAGCACAAAGAACCAATCTATTAACTGTCTGCTTTCCCTGGACAGCAAGAACTGGGGCAACGACTGGTGCTATCCACCAAAAGCCACTCTTTTCCTGGCACACAACTAGCCTGTATTTCCCATGCTCCCTTGCAACCACATATAGCTATGAGACTGAGTTTTGAGCCAATGAGAAGTAAACAGAAGTGGCTGACTGATCCACAACCCCCCGTGAATTTCCCTCTACGGTCTTCCTCCCACTGCTGGAGAACCCATGGGAGGGCAGAGCCCTACGACAGAGGAAGCCTGGGCCCCGGACTGAGCATCTGGAAGAAAGCCATTACGCTGACTTAAAACTCCACTCAGGACGGTTATGAGGGGAAAAGTAAAACCCTATTGTGCTGGGCCATTAGATAGTGCTACTGCACTCGTGCATGTGAAATGGATACCTTGGGATGTCGGCCTAGGTGTCAAGCCTCAGGCAGTAATAAAACAGACACGGAATGTTTGAAAACCTCTTATGCTTGGCAAACAGACGTCCCAGACCTATAGGTTCTGGGGGAAGAGCTTAGAAAAGTCAAATGTTAGTAGGTGCTGCTGTTAGCCTGATGCACTCAGCAAGGAGTGTAAGAAAGAGAGGAATTCAGGAAAAGAACTAGCTGGTGTTCAAGCAAGATTACAAGACATAGAATTCAAAGGGTTAGAAAAGCCAACTGTTTTCAGACCCCAAACTGTAGACAGAAGCAGGAAAAAGCTTTGAGGAACAAAGCCCAGTAAAACTCCCATTAAACAAACTCAGCCTTGAGGCAAAGATCAGATTAAGGGCACTGCCTTCCTACCCAACTCACTCTGGCAAATGGCCTCAAGGTAGTGAACATTAATTTGAGGGACAGGAATACAGGTGAGACAGTATTTTTTTTTAAGATTTTATTTTTATTTATTTAGAGAGAAGGGAAAGGAGAGAAGGGAGGAAGAGAAAAATCAATGTGTGGTTGCCCCTCATGTGTCCCCAACTGGGGACCCGGCCCGCAACCCAGGCATGTGTCCCGACAGGAAATCGAATCAGCGACCCTTTGGTTTGCAGGCCTGCACTCAATCCACTGAGCTACACCAGCCAGGGTGAGACAGTATTAAATAAGGGCATCTAAAACCTATGTCTAGGAAAGAACACTGATTGGGGAACCTGGCCCACAGAAGTAATTGGGAGTAACCAGATCATAATCACACAAGTCCTAATTTTTAAAGAAAATGCATTGCCAAAGAAACCACAGCCTGGATTTAAAAAAAAAAAAGCCTTTGAAGCTCTGCACCCCCTAATTAGGGTTGCAAGATTTAGCAAATAAAAATACAGGTCACCCAATCAAACTTGAATTCTAGATGAACAAAAAGAATTGTTTTAGTGTAAGTATGTACCAAACATCACATGAAACACACCTGACCTAACAAACGGATTTCCTGTACTACTGGGACAGGGAAGAGGCACACCTCCCCAGGGGACTCTCAAAGCTAAGGACCAGTGACTGCTGTATGTTCCCATTCTTTCCTTCACCGAAAGGGTTTTTATGGTGGATAGCCTGTCCCTGCTCCGCTTCAGTGGATGTGGGAGGGGCAACGACAATTAATTCATCCTTTCTAGCTTATAGCAATCTGTACCACAAGTGACCACATGTAGATCTGACAGAAAACTGCCAATCATGTGAAGATCCCAGACTCTGAACAGGATGTCCTGCCTACCTCTCTTAGGGGTAGAAGTGAGTGTGTTCTGTGCGTGGGAAGTAGGGTTCTGCAATACTCACTCTTGTTGGTCTTCACAGAAACTAGACAATCACATTCACAAAACTCAATACAGCCATGCTAATACCGGTGTGTGCAGATTCCCAGAAGGAAGTGTGCCAGCCAGGCAGCACACTCAGTGGGAGCTGTTAAAACATTCCAAGGACTCTTCTCTAACTACCCAAATGGCAGCTCAATTACCAGGTGGTGCAGGAGCCATCCTGGCTTAACGTCCTAAGCGCCACACAGGAAGCAGTATCGCATAATAGTCCCACAAACGCAGCTTCACAGTCACCAGAGAGGGGCCTGTGCCATTACAAGTGTCACATCACACTCACGGAAGCTCAAAGCTACAGGCTAACAGCACTCGAGAGTTCATTCACAGTTCTCCCAGTTCACGTGCGGTTGGTTTTCCAACCAGGGACCATTCTCGCCATAAGCAGTGTTTCCTAGTAAAGCAGCTGGCCTTCCACTTATATCATGTTACTAGGGAAAGAGAACTGGGAAGGATCATTTTCCCATGGAGATAATTTTTTTAAAATCCTATGGTTGTCAAGAGAGCAGACTATGGCAGAAATTAATAGCTCTTCATAAAAATTCCTTTTTCTTTCCTTCTTGGGTACACAATTAAAGTATATTTCCCAGGCTCCCTTGCAGTTGGGTATGATCACATCACTGAGTTCTAGCCTAAAGAACGTGAGACGATAAATGCGGCACTTCACAGCCAGGTTCATAAAACCACCATGAACATTCCTCCATTTCTTTTTGGAACCAGTGGCTGGAGGTGAACGATGATAAAGAGAGGAAGGCAGAGCTACCAGATGGAAGGAGCTGGGTTCCCGAATGACTCTGTGGAGGAAACCTGCTTGGAACAATTATGTGATCCAGAAAAAACTTGGAATGGAGACAACTGTGCTTGAACAACAATTAAAAAAAAAAAGTTAAAAAAATATAAAAAATAAATTAAAAAAAAGAAAGAAACTTGAACTGTGATAAGCTATTACATGTTTGGAGGGTATTTGTTACCACAGTCTAGCCAACATGTCTATAGGGTAAACTTTCTTTTCTTTTAAAAATTTTTTACTGACTAGGGAGGATGCAGACAACTGTAATTGAACAACAATAAAGTAATATTAAAAAATTTTTTTTACTGATTGATTTTAGGGAGAGAGGAGGAAGAGAGAGAGACAAACATTGATTTGCTGTTCCACTTATTGATGCATTCATTGGTTGACTCTGGCACGCACCCAGCCCCGGGGTCGAATTCACAACCTTGAAGTATCTGGATGCTACTCTAACCAACGGAGCCACTGGCCAGGGCCTGTAGGGTAACCTCTTCCACTGGCCAGGGCCTTAAGGGTAATCTCTCAACTGCCCTGAGCTCTCTGTTTACGGCATCCATCCAGAAGACCAGGCTAGAGACAAACAATTTTTGAGAAAAAAAGGGATTCAGTGTGTAAACTTACATTCTCTAGGTAAGGAAAGAATTCTATAAAATCAGTCTCAGAAAAAAAATGTAGTGGATTTTGTAGTAATAGCAGTGAATTTCACCCAGAATTTAATATATATACATATACATTTATGTGTGGACTACACGAGTGCACTTTAAGTTTAGTCCCAAATTGAATCAACTAGTTTCAAACAGAAAAGAGTTTATTTCATTGCCAAGGGCTGCAGATCCAAGCCTTGCCACCTGTCATAGAGGAGTGGGGGTGAGTGGTGTGTGTGTGCGCTCTCGTCCCGTCATGTATCAGGTACGATGACAGACACTAGACGCAGAGACAAATAAAACATGAACCCGTCCTCCTAGAGTCCCCATCCTAGAAATCAAGTAGAGAAAGAATGAATTTATCCTATAAGAATTACACATAAGAAAAAAGATAAAATGATTCATGGCAGGATAGTTTGTATTAGCAAAAGACTAGAAATGTCTACCTGTCCAACAGGAAAACGGTTAAATAACTGTACAGATGTACCATAAGTTGAGTACTGTAAAGCTGAAACCAAAAGTGCAAAGAAGCTACGTATGAAAATGGAAAAGGCTCGGAGATACATTAAGCTGAAAGAGCAATGTGTGCAACAGCATGCATGGTATTTTTTAAAAAATTTTTAAAAAAACAGGGAGGGAGGCCCGGCTGGTGTAGCTCAGTGGATTGAGTGCGGGCTGGGAACCAGAGGGTCCCGGTTCGATTCCCAGTCGGGGCACATGCCTGGGTTGCGGGCCAGGTCCCCAGTGAGGGCCATGTGAGAGGCAACCATACATTGCTGTTTCTCTCCCTCTCTTTCTCCCTCCCTTCCCCTCTCTCTGAAAATAAATAAATAAAATCTTTAAAAAAAAAAAAAAAAAAAACAGGGAGGGAGAAGAATCCATTAGCATATGCATAAAGACACAGGAGTATTCTCAAGAAACTAGTAATAATGATTACCTCTGGGGATGAAGGTAGAAAGAAAATAGAGGATGGGGTGGAAGACTTTTTTTTTTTTTTCCTCTTTTTATTCTTGGAAGACTTTTTTATTACATTACTTTTCATGTTTAGTGACTTGTAAACTGTGTGACACTATTATGTACTCAAAAAGTTAAATTGAAAGCAATCTGAAGTGGGTAAGAAACAAAACATGGTATGTGTTAAGTATTAGTGAGATATGTATACATGTTTGTGTGTACATATATATATGATATACATGATGGGATCATGAACAGAAGAATTCCTTCTGAATGGGGAAGTTTGTAAAGAGAGAAGAATTCCTTCCATACGGGGGAGTTGGCCCAGAGTTGCTTTGTCCAATATGAAATGTGGACAGGTGCTTAAAATAAAATTAAAATTAAATATCCAGGTCCTTAAGTCATGCCAGCATACATTTCAAGTGCTAAATAGCCACGTATGGCCTGGCTACTGTATCAAGCACTGGAGATTTAGAGCATTTCCACTGTTGGATAGTTCTATTGGACAGTGGCCGTCTACAGAAAGGGCTAAGAGAAATATCTGACGCTGTCTGGAGGCCCACAGGTGAAGGTCTGCAAGGTGAGGGAGGATGCTACAAGCAGAGGGAGCAAGGTGGCGCAGTTCCAAACGGGTAACAACATCCCCAGGAGAAACTGGGGGTCAAAGCATGAGCCGTTTGCTAAAGGAAGGTGGTAAACACAATGGCCGGTTGAAAAAGTAGGCCAGGGCCAAGTAATACACACAGACCTTTAGCAGTTTACAGAACAGAGGTCCTAATTATGGAGGCTGAGAGAAGAAAGTACAACTGACTTTGACCAACCTTCCCATTAACAAGTCAGTACTAAAGTTAATTACTCAGAAATCAATTATTAAGTTATGGAAAAACACCTATATGGTCTGTGGGTCTCCCTGTTTTGGTAATGTTGATATTCATTAGTGATTTCAACAGAGGAAAGAGAGAGAGAAAAACAGAAAATGGGTCCAACTGAGGAAGCATTTAGTCTGATTTCCTAACTAGGAGAGAAATACCAAGAGTGTAGCGGTTGTTTCCCATGCTGCTGAATAAACTGATCATAGGTATTCCCCATAATACACTATCTTTCCTTTGTCTGTATGTATAGTTAATATACATTTACACACTAGAACAAGAAACTATCACATATACTTCTAAAAATCCTACAAGGTACAATTGTTTGTACAAGAAAATAGACCTTGTGTATGGAAAATGACATACTACACTTTCTAGAGAAGAATTTTTTTCTTTACAGTTGAAATGAGAAAAGGATTTTCATGTATCCAAAGATACCATTTTTAATATTGTAACTAATAAACATGGCAATGCAAAAAAAAGTCTCATTAACTAGATAAACTTTGCTTCTCTTCTGCCCCTGCAACTCTGGGAGCTGGAGACTGCGCACATGGCAGTGTGCACAGCGGAATGGCCCTCAAAGGCAGCAGTCATGAACCCTTACGGAGGTCAGTGACTGCTCGGAGAATGTGTTACAGACACTCCACCCAGAGACACACACATGTGCAGACGCACAACACCTTCGGTTTCGGGAGGAACCCACTGCAAGCTGGCTGGAATGGGGATAAGAGAGGTGGAGCTGTGTCAGCTCACCACAAATCTAAAGTGAGCAGCACTGCTCCTCTCTCTATAAGGAAGAGACGCCACAGCTGAGAAGGATTAATTTCTGTCACAAGTAGAATTCAAGACAAGAGTGTGAAAATGTTTATGGAGAGTCTATTTTCATGGTAAAATTTTTAGGTTAATGTTACAAGAGAAAAACAGAATGTAAATTGTACATTCTGGCTGGTTGGCTCAGTTGGCTGGAAGGTCATCCTGCAACCAGAAAGGTTGTGGGTTTGATTCCTGCTCAGGGCACACACCTAAGTTGTGGCTTTGATCCCCAGTAAGGGCGTGTACAGAAGGCAACCGATCAATGTTTCTCTTTCTCTGTCCCCCCAGCTTTGTCTCTCTAAAATCAATAAAAACATACCCTTGGCGGAGAATTTTAAAAATTGATAAAATTATATATTCTATATTTCATCCCATTGAAGACATCATTTGTAAACTTCAGTTCGACTAAAACAGGAAAAATGCTTCCAATTAAACTATGACACAATTCCTTCCCATATCTCATCTGTGAGGTACAAATCCATTTTAAAGATGCTAAAATGTAAGGAAAAAGAAAGTGCATCTTAGAATTGCTACATTATGATCATGTCCATGTTAACTTAAAAAAAAAAGCAACAAGAAAGACTGAATGGACTGAATGGAAATACAAGAAAATATTTTCAGTGGACATTTCTGGTTGGTGGGATGGGTAGTTTTTACTTTTCTTATATTGTTTTTGTCTTTTCTAACGTCTCTTAGTGAATATGCATTATTTTTATGCTCAGGAAAAAAACACATTTTTTAGGTGCAAGAGATTCAAAACTTCTGAATTTATTTCCATTGAGACCAGCAGAGACAGACTCTGTGAGGTGTTTCAACATAAAAGGAGTTTAGTATTTTTAGGGGAAAACAACTTCCCAGAGTAGCTGTTCAGGGATCTCGTTAACAGATCGCCTACTGTGAAAGGTCTAGATGAATCCTCTCTGCTCTGAACAAAGAGCGAGACTCTTGTTACATTTTGGCAACAGTGTGAGCTTGTTTGCCCCAGATGTCTTACAAGGGGAAGTTCCTATTTTTGTCTCTGAGGCCCTACCATCAAGACCTGCCAACATGACCACCTACCCTTTATCTGCAAGGGATTTTGTAATGCTTTCTGGCTTGAGAGGTCTCACAGCTTTGTCTCAAGGCTAGGAATGTCTTAGCAGACAGAGCAGGATGTGGGGTCTTGTCTCAGCCAAGCAGAAAATATTACTAATAGCTGTGTTTTCATAACACTTTTAAATTGTAAAAAAACACACACACACAAAACAACCTGTTTTATGAGCTTCTTTGGTACTGAAGAACCCCTAATACTAGGGCAGTAAGTTTAGTGAAGGAGTCTGTGCTCCCCAAAACAACTGATATATTTCATTCAAACCCTTACTCAGTGATAATGGTTCTGAACTAAAAAAGTTCCATCCCTCTTGCCCTGGCTGGTGTAGCTCAGTGGATTGAGTGCTGGCCTGTGAACCAAAGGGTCGCCTGTTTGATTCCCAGTCAGGGCACATGCCTGGGTTGTGGGCCAGAACCCCAGTAGGGGGTGCATGAGGGACAACAATACATTGAAGCTTCTCTCCGTCTCTTCTCCCCCTCACTGAAATAAATAGATAAGTAAAAATCTAAAATAAAACAAGGTTCCGTCCCTTACCTTCATACGAATTAATTTCTTCCATAATGATTCTCTGTTAATTCAATTATAGTTTTCTGGAGATCCAATGAGCAAAAATGAACATGGCAGCACTTTCCAAGGTAAGCAGCTTCTGTGATTGCCCTCAGTGACCCTTGCCTCCTGGTGTCTATGCCCTTGTGTAATCTCCTCCCTCTGAGTGTGGGTGAAACTCGTGCCTCGCTTCTAACCAATGGAATGCTGCAAAAACTATGAGATGTCACCATCATAATAGACAGTAACGGCCATCTTGCTAGCCAACTCTCCCGCTGGGTTCGATAAAGCAAGCTACCAGGTGGTGGTAGAGGCCCCTATGGCAAAGAACGGAGGCTCTCAGTCCAACAACTTCCAGGACTGGCTGAATCCTGCCAACAACCATGAAAGTGAGCTCAGAAGCAGATCCTGCCCAGCTGAGCCTTCAACGAGACCCTAGCCTTTGTGTGGCTCATGAGAGACCTTAAAGCAAAGGACCCCGTTAAGCTGTGCCTAGACACCTGACCCACAGAAACTGTGAGCTAATAAATGCGTGCTTCTAAGCCACTAAGTTTTGGGGTAATTTGTTATGTAGCAATATGTTTTCTTAAGACAAGTACTATGGTTATATAAGTTTGGGAAATACTATACGATTTCACAGAGATAGCAGTGCAGATTAGCTTTAACCCAGGCCTATTTCACTGGGCTGTTAGAATTAAAAATGATGCATATAAAATGGACAGCACAGTGCCCGACACACAGCAGGCATTCAGCAAAGGCTAGTTCTCCAACCTCACACACTGCCCTTTGTCTGCTACTAGAATGAGCTTATGTTACGGTAGAACACTTTCTCCTATCTAGTGCATACTCCCTAAGATATTTTGCCTAATTGTTCATGTTCAAGGTATCTGAATTTTTTCTGTGTGCTAGGCACTTTACAAATTAGATTTTAAAGCCCAGAGTGGCAGGGACCAAACATGCCTGCCAGATCCTAGAGATTTACGTGATAATCTCTTGTATTGAATCTACCCATGTTAGCTCAGGAAGAACTTAAGTGCTATCCTACCAACATCAAGATTTCACTGTCCACCAATTCCATCAATGACTCTGAGCTCCAGCCCCTAATACAGAGAGCCCTGCAGGCTTCAAAGCCAGTTAGACACAGGTTTGAAATCCCTACCATATTTTTTCCTAGCTGAGTTTAGTTTCCTCAGCCAGAAAATGGGAATATCACTGACCTTAGTGTTACTGGGAGATTAAATGTGGTAAAACATGCAAGGCTTTGGCATATAGCAGTTATTCAAGACATATTAATTTCCTTCATCCACCCCCCTTTATTCTCTTTCTGAGTAAGTAAATATTTTCTCTCTACCTCTATTTCTTTTTTTGTTCTCACAAAGTATTCCCTCCAAGTTCAATTTGTGTGTTTCCCCCCTAACATTACTTAGTAGAGAACTCAGAGCTAGAGATTTTTAGGTATCTAAGAGCTGAGAGCTCATTGTCAGTCCCCTCATTTTTCAGTTGAAGAAGCGGATATGGAAAGAGGCTGACTTTCTGTTACAAACCATAACAATGTCAAATCTTGGAAAAAAGACATACAGACATCCTCAAATAAAATTTAAAAAAGGTAAAATGTTAACAGTCTAATAAAATTAGTTAGCAAGTTATATACCAGAAGTTGAAACTGGATTAAAATGAACTGTTAAAATGTAATTTTTTTCAGCTACTCATGCTATTTCCACTTCCCAGTTAACTTTAAAACTTAATAGTACGCACCGTGCCTCTCTAAGACTACACTTGGTTATCTGCACTCCCTCCCTACTCCGCACTCCTCTAACAACCTGACCATACACTCACTGCCTGAGACAAGGCACTGCGGGGAACAGAATGAATAACATCCTGGTCTCTGCCGTCAAATAGTTCACAAGATAAAGAGAATACAGAAAGGCAAAAGTGAGTAAGATCAGTGTCAGCTCAAAGTGCCATGGGTTAGAAGATACAACCAAAGAAGGAAATGACCAAAGGAGGAAAGAAGATCAAAATGGTCAGCGAGCCCTGGCTGGTGTAGTTCAGTGGATTGAGCACGGGCTGGGAACCAAAGGGTCCCGGTTCGATTCCCAGTCAGGGCACATGCCTGGGTTGCAAGCCAGGTCCCCAGTGGGGGCCACGTGAGAGGCAACCATACATTGCTATTTCTCTCCCTCTCTCTAATAATAAAAAAAACAAAATCTTAAAAAAAAATGGTCAACAAAAGCATCACAAAAGAGGTAGGGACAAGCTGGTTCTTGAAACAGGCTTTGTAGGAAGAGACAAGACAGCCCAGCTAGGTAAAATATTATGGGAAAAGACAGAAGCAGAACCATAGAGGGCCCGCTCTTAAGGCAGGGAGAAGACTAACCTGGCTACAGTCATCAGAATGGAGAATGGAAAGTTACAATCACACTGTGGAGGGCCTTAACCTAGCTTGAACTTACACTTTGCTCTATAGGCCGTAGACTGCCTTAAATTAGTCTCTAAGCATGACTATGACAAATAAAAGCAGTGTTCTAGGACAATTACTTTGGCAGTCAGTCATGCCCAGACTAGAATGGAGGTGCACACAAAGAAAAGTGCCTGAGCTAGGGTCACAGTAATAGAAAATAAAGCAATGACACATATCAACAGGAACAAGAATCAAATGAAGTAGTTACTGACCAGTGGGAGTGAAAGGGAGATTCTAGGATTTATGGTCTAAATAAATGAGCAAAACAGAAGCAGGGAATTTTTGAAGGTAAAGAACTCCAGTTTAGTTTTAGACATACTAGATTTAAGGTAACATCCATAGAAGAGAATTTTCAATAAGAATGTAGGAAATAAGAGCAAAGCTCAGAAAAGGAAAGAAACTGAAGACAGGTTTATCCATAATGATATTGGCCACCTATCACAACATGCTGCCAGCTTTCCATGCACTGAACTCAGCGCATCCCATTATAACCCTGGGAGGCAAGCACGGGTCTGGCATTCTACAGAGGAGGTCCCCAAGGCTTAGGAAGTTTCTCTAACTTGCCCAAGTTCACATAACTCATCACTAGCAGCCAGAATTTCAACCCAGATCTATTAAGAGCCCAAGCTTTTATACTGTACTGATTACTGTTATAGACTCATGGCTTATAAAATAGAAGTTACTAAGTAGTATCTTTGAGGGGAAAAAAGTGCAAATAAAAAAAAATAAAGCCCATGTTCAGAGAGAGAAAGAAAGAAAACTAGCAAAGGAGTCAGGGGTGGTTGAAGAAGGAGGAAAGCCATGATAAAGCAGAACTATAAAACCAACAAAGGCAAACATCTGAACACTTACTATGTATCTGCTACTAATCTGAAGGCTGTATTAAGTGGGTCTTATTACCACCCCCACTTTAGAGAGGAGGAAACTTAGTCACAGACAAGTGGGTAATCTGGTACAACTATACAGCCAGTAAGCAAGGGACTCAAGATTTGAATCCATATTTAAACCTATGCTCTAGAAGGACCAGAGACTGGCTTCCCAATACTTGAAAGACTTAACAACAAATATGATTTTTTTATATTTAAAGAATAAAATGTGCCAACATTTGGAAGATCTGAGTAACTCAGTGAATTAGCATGTTCCAAATGACCAGTGCTTGAGGTTATAAAATCACACAGGTATAAAAGATCCATTCGAGGTGCAAGGTAGACCAACAAATTTGCATGTAGCAAAAGTACAAAAAGTTCAGTAACATGGTTTCACATTTCACACTGCAAGTAACCTTTAAGAAACCACCACTCTTGAGTTTGAGTATAGCACCAAAGGCAAGTATCCACAAAAAATACCCCCTCAACTATCTGTGAGGTTGAATTTTCTTCAATTATAATATATCACAACACATTAAATGCAGAAAAAAAGGCCCTAGCTGGTGTAGCTCAGTGGGCTGAATGCCTGCCTGTGAACCAAAGGATGCTGGTTCAATTCCCAGTCAGAGCACATGCTTGGGTTGCAGGCCAAGTCCCTGGTAGGGCCCATGTGGGAGGCAACCACACATTGATGTTTCTATACCTCTCTTTCTCCCTCCCTTTCCCTCTCTAAAAATAAATAAATAAAAATCTTTAAAAAAAATAATAAATGCAGAAAGAAAAAAGTGAGAAACTAGATGTAATTAAGCCATGCAACAGAGATTTGCAAAAAATGTGAAACAAAGACACTTGTCACTAAATATTTTGTTTTAGAAAATATAGTTATTGCTCATAAGAATGGTACTTATGTTAACATAACAGGTTTATTATTTTTAATGCATTAATAAATATTTAAAAATTTTAGTTTCTACTAAGTATTGATAGATCAAAGCCACATCAAACAAAAGAACACTGTCAGTATTATTGTTATATATTAGCACACACAGGCATCTTACCCTGTCGTATCTTATTGAATCCTAACAACCATATGAGGATAAGTGGTGGTATTCCTGCGTACCAATGGGGAAATTAAGTCTGCAAAGTTAATTCCCTTGCCCAGCATACCCCAGGTAGGAAGTAGCCAAGCCAGTGCTAGAAACCAGGTCTGTCTGACCCCAAAGACCTTGTTTTTAATTGCTACACTCCACTGAGTCCATGAGTAGGTGTCAAAACATGACAGGCTTTCTATAAACATTAAGCTGTTGGATGTTAAGAACAATTAGCATTTTAAAAACAATAAATAGAATCACATGACTTACTTTATATATCTCTTCATATGTTTCTTCATCAATTTCTATAGTAGTCACAGTTTCTTCCACATCTCCCAATATCATATTTAAATGTTGATCATAAGCCTGAAGTGGGAGGGCGAGGGACCAAAAAATTTACAAAATTAAGAAACAATGAACAGGGCTTACAATATGCAAATGGCTCAATTACAAGTAACACATAGTACTTATACCACAAGACAAATACCATATGATCTCACCTACAAGTGGAACCTAATCCAGAGAACAAACAAGCAAGCAAAATATAACCAGAGACATTGAAATAAAGAACAAACTGACAGTAACCAGAGCAGAGAGGGAGGGGATAACAGGGGGGCAAAGGGGAAGGGTCATCAAGGAACATGTATAAAGGACACATGGACAAAGCCAAAGGGGGTAGGATTGAGTGTGGGGCCGGGGGGAAATGGAGACAACTGTACTTGAACAACAACAATAAAAATTATAAAAAAAAGGACACATGGACAAAACCAAGGGGAATGGTGGAAGCAAGGGAGGGAGGTGGGTTCAGATGGAGGGGGGAGGGGAGAAAATGCAGACAACTGTAATTGAAGAACAATAAAGTAATTTAAAAAAAAGAATAATTAAAAAAAACTTATACCACAAACTTTCACTTGCAAATAAAAAATAATCTTGGGTTCCAGCCAAGATGGAGGCGTAGACAGAAACACTTCACATTCTTGCACAACCAAAAGAAGGATAACAACCAATTTAAAAACAATAAACAGCCCGGCTGGTGTAGCTCAGTGGATTGAGCGCGGGCTGGGAACCAGAGGGTCCTGGTTTGATTCCCAGTCAGGGCACATGCCTGAGTTGCAGGCCAGGTCCCCAGTGAGGGTCATGTGAGACGCAACTGTACATTGTTTTTTCTCCCTCCCTTCTCCTCTCTCTAAAAATAAATAAATGAAATCTTAAAAAAAAAAAAAAAAAAAAAACAATAAACAACCAAAACTGCCAGAAAGGCAAACTGCATGGAACTTCAACAACCAAGGAGTTAAAGAAACATTCATCCAGACCAGTGTGCCAAGACAAAGAAACATGGCCCAAAATGAAAGAACAGATCAAAACTCCAGAAAAAGAGCAAAGCAATGAGGAGATAGACAACCTATCTGATGCAGAGTTCAAAACACTGCTAATCAGGATGTTCACAGAATTGACTGAGCTTAGTCGCCAAATGAAGGAAGAAATGAAGACTATACAAAGTGAAATAAAGGATAATACACAGGGAACCAAAAGTGAAGGGAAGGAAACCGGGACTCAAAGCAACGATTTGGAACAAAAGGAAGAAATAAACATCCAACCAGAACAGAGTGAAGAAACAAGAATTCAAAAAAATGAGGAGAGGCTTCAGAACCTCTGGGACAACTTTAAACGTTCCAACATCCAAATCATAGGGGTGCCAGAAGGAGAAGAACAAGAGCAAGAAATGAAAACTTATTTGAATAAATAATGAAGGAAAACTTCTGTAATCTGGCAAAGGAAATAGACTTCCAGGAAGTCCAGGAAGCTCAGAGTCCCAAAGAAATTGGATCCAAGGAGGAATACACCAAGGCACATCATAATTAAGTTACCCAAGACTAAAGATAAGGAGAGAATCTTAAAGTCAGCCAAGAGGAAAGGAAACAGTTACCTACAAAGAAGTGCCCATTAGACTATCAGCTGATTTCTCAAAAGAAAACTTACAGACAAGAAGGGGCTGGAAAAGAAGTATTCGAAGTCAGGAATGGCAAGGACCTACATCCAAGATGACTCTATCCAGCAAAGCTATCATTTAGAATGGGAGGGCAGATAAAGTGCTTCCCAGATGAGGTCAAGTTAAAGGAGTTCATCATCACCAAGCCCTTGTTATATGAAATGTTAAAGGGACTTACTTATCTAAGAAATAAAAGATAAAAAACTATGAGAGTAAAATGACAACAAACACATTCAACAACTGAGCCTAAAAAACAAAACTAAGCAAACAACTAGAACAGGAACAGAAGAACCACAGAAATGGAGATCACATGGAGGGTTATCAACGAGGAGGGGGAGAATGGGGGGGAGGTACAGGAAATAAGAAGCATAATTGGTAGACATAAAATAGACAGGGGGAGGCTAAGCATAGTATAGGAAATAGAGAAGCCAAAGAACTTACATGTACAATCCATGGACATGAACTAAGGTGTGGGGGGAATGCTGGAAGGGGGGGTACAGGGCAGAGAGGGGATAAAGGGGAGAAAACTATAGAGACAACTGTAATAGCATAATCAATAACATATACTTAAAAATAATAATCTTGGTGTATAAATATACTGTTTCATCAGAAATCATTTCCAACAATAACTGAATTGACCTGATAAAAATACAAAACTGTTTAAATGGCAAAAAAATGAATTTAGTTAAAATAGTTTGAAATTATTTTTAAAGTGTTCACCATGCTTTTTACCCAAGGCACTTCCATCATTTATAATAATTAATTATAAAAATAGCAAATTCATCAGAGTTTTTTGTTATCCTCATTCTAGGACTTTTTTTCACTGCTTTTAGAGAGGAAGGGAGAGAGGGAGAGAGAGAAAGAGAGAGAGACAGAGAGAGAAATATCAATATGAGAGAAAGAAATACTGATTGGCTACCTTCTTATATCAAACCCAGAGATCAAACCCACAACGTGGATATGTGCCCTGACCAGGAATTGAACCCATGACTTTTTGGTCTACAGGACGATGCTCCAACCAACTGAGCCACACCAGCCAGGGCTAGGCTTCTTTGAATTCCATCTCTAACAATGTGGAAATAAAATTCTTTGTTTAATTGCTAAGATGATGGCATTGTAGTCTCCTAAAGGCAGAGGACACTACTATTCAATCCTCCCTGTCTTAAACTAAACACCACAAAGTAATGTAAGTAAAGCAACACCCCACCCATTTATAACCTAGCAGAACTAACTGTATTTGGCACTTGTGGGCTCAACCAATATTGCTGCAACACAGATATTCAGGGACGTCCTCGATCTAAGCTCCAAAGGTGATGCATTTTACTAAAAGGTGAACCTCCAGGGGGCCTTATTCAGAACCCACTTACTTTGCTTACTTTTAACAAAGTGTTAAATGGTTTACTAGCTCATATCAAAATAAAAGTATTCAATCCGCCACATGGGGAACTGCTAGGCAGAGCACACTAAGAGCAAAAATCTATAGATTAGGGTCAGAAAACAAACAAAAGGTTGGGGGCTGTTCAGTATAGAGGCAACAGAATTTCTACACAGGGAACTAAAGAAGCTTTAAAGAGTTAAGGCAGTATGTCTGTCCCAGAGTATCTCTCCATGTGCCACTGACTGGCACAGGTGATTAAGTTCAATTCTGTTTTTCTTGGCAAAATTGCTACTATTTCATTTCCTGGGGCTCCTCTTCCCTTAAGGCTAGCTGTATACTAAGACTAGTGTCTCCCTAGGTCCTTACTTCTTTTCCAAGAATAGCAGACTCTTTATTTGTGAGTTTTACGGGAGGCAGAATCATAGCACCTAAGAGTGAGGCTGAAGTCAGACTGCCTAGGTTCATACTCTGGCCCTTTGTTTACTGGCTGTCGCCTCAACTACAAAACAAGGATGTTTAGTATCTACCCTCATAGGGTTGTTATAAAGATTAAATGGGATATGTATTATATACAAAACACTTGGAATAATTAATGCTCAATAAATTTTAGCTATTTTTAATTACTTTAGGGTAGAATGGCAGTAATAAAAACACAGTCTGGAAAGTAACACGTTATCAAGAGGCAAAACCTTTAGTCTCTCTCTCTGTCTGAATAAATGGGCCCACTTCAAGGCACCAATCCTATAAAAATATATGCAGATACACATATAAAATGTACAAAAATGCTTATTGCAGCATTATTTATAGTTGCAAAAAATGGAAAACAATCAAAATGTCCCTACTGCCGTATAAAGAATTCCATGTAACTCCAAGATGACAGCGTAGGTAAACGTGGTACTCGCATCCTCCCACCATTTCAACATTACAATTAAACTACTGAACAACTGTCATTCAGATCCACCTGAAATCTAGCTGAATAGAAGCCCTACAACTAATAAAGAAGAAGCCACATGGAGACTGGTTGGAGGGGTGGAGATGCTGAAGGGGCTGTTCCCACACTCACGTGTGGCAGCAAAAAACCAGAAGGGATATGCTGGCTGCAGATGTCCCCCCAAGGAGAGGAGTGAGGGGTTCCAGACACACACCAGATCCCCAAGCCCAGGGTTCCAGTGCTGGAAAGAGAAGTCCCCCTAACTTCTGACTGTAAAAACCAGCAGAAAGTGAGACTGAGTGAGACGAAGGCTTCTGGAGTTCTGGGCAGTTCCTCTTAAAGGGCTCACAGTCAGTTACCTGACTCACTCTTTTTCTGAGCTCCAGCACTGGTACAGCAGATTGAAAGGCACCAAGAACATATGGGGGAGAACTGAAGTATTTGGCATCAAAGTGAGCGTTGGGGAGGGCAGATTTCTACCAGACAAAAGTGCTGGTAGAGGCCACTGTTCATCTGATGAGCATTCCCCCCAGAGCCAGCAGGCAGGTGCCATATCTGAGAGTCCACCAACCTGGCTAACACTGTTTGCCCTACCCTGTTGATTCCCTGAGGCCTTGCCCCACCAAACTTGGGGGCCCTTCTAACCTGTTTCCAGTGCCTTTTCCATACAAATGGCCTGTCTTGGCTCATGCTTTAGACTTCCTAAAATCTCTCAAAAAAGCGACATCTGGCCTCAGCTGCCCTGTACCCCTCACTAAGTAGCCCCAGGCTCGGCCCTAGCAGCAGCTGGCAATGGTTTGCAGCTTGGCCTCTCCTAGGCACCTGCAAGCCCTGCACAAGTAGCAGCCAGCTGCAGATCATTATGTAGCTCAAGCCACACGGCCCTGGGCATAACATAGGTGTCAGCAGACCTTCACCTGAACCTCCCAGGAGGTGCCAGAGCCAACACTCCCTGTGGATAGCTTCAGACCATGTTGAAACCCCACCCAATCACCCTCACAGTGATACACTCACAGGGTGGACTCAGCAGGCACCAAAACCCTGCTAAAATAAGTCCTGCTCTGTGGGGCGGACCCCTGCAGTCTGTCTTCGACGCAAATCAGCCTGGGGGTTAAATCCCATTGATGTGCCAACAGCAATCAAGGCTCAGCTGCAACAGGAAGGGGTACACAGCCCACATGGGGTTGGGGGAATGCAGCTGGAGTGCCCAGTCTGGGTGATCAAGGAGGCTGTGTCACTGGACCCTAAAGACACCTACTACATTAGGCCATGCTACCAAGCTCTGGAGACACAGAAGCTCTACTTAATACATAGAAACAAACACATAGAAGCTTCCAAAGTTGAGACATGTCCAAATGGAAGAACAGAACAAATTCCAGAAAAAGAACTAAATGAAACATAGACAAGCAATCTACTAGATGCAGAGTTCAAAATACTGGTTATAAGGATGCTCAATGAACTTAGGGGAAGAGTAGTTGAACTCAGAGCTTTAATAGCATAAAAAAGGACACGGAAACCATTGAAAAGAATCAGTCAGGCCCTGGCTGGTGTAGCTCAGTGGATTGAGCGTGGGCTGGGAACCAAACGGTCTCGGTTCAATTCCCAGTCAGGGCACATGCCTGGGTTGCAGGCCAGGTCCCCAGTTGGGGCCATGTGAGAGGCAACCATACATTGCTGTTTTTCTCCCTCTCCTTCCCTTCCCCTCTCTCTAAAAATAAATAAATAAAATCTTAAAAAAAAAAAAGAATCAGCAGAAATGAAGGTTATACTACCTGAAATGAAGAATAATTTACAGGAAATCAACAGTAGAATAGATGAAGCTGAAAATCAAATCAGTGGTTTGTTATATATGGAAGCAAAAACACCCAAACAAAAGAGCAAAAATAAAAAAAGAACCCCCAAAAATGAAGATAGTGTAAGGAGTCTCTGGGACAATTTCATGCGTACCAACAATCACATCAATGGCATGACTGAAAAAGAAGAGAAAGAGCTAGAAGTTGAAAACCTACTTGAAAAAATAATGACAAACTTCCTTAACTTGGTGAAGGAAATAGACATCCAAATCCAGAAGTGCAGAGTCCTAAATAAGACAAACCCAAAGAGGCCCACAACAAAACATATGATAATTAAAATACGAAAGTTAAAGACAAAGAGAGAATCTTATAAGCAGCAACAGAAAAGCAGTTAGTTACCTAGGAGGGAGCCCCCATAAGAATGTCAGCTGATTTCTCAACAAAAACTTAGCAGGCCAGAAGAGACTGGCAAGAAATATTCAAAATGATAAAAAACAAGGACCTACAACCAAGATTACTCTACCAAGCAAAACTATCATTTAGATAAAGAGCTTCCCAGGTGAGGAAAATTAAAGGAGTTCATCACTACCAAACCAGTATATGAAATGTCAGTCTTCTTTAAGAAGAAAAAATGATCAAAAATATGAATAAAACGGCAGTAAATACTTAGTATCAACAAATGAATCTAAAAGCACAAAATAAAGCAGAACAGAAACAGACTCATATACAGAAAACATTCTGACAGCTGCAATATGGGGGGCGGATGAAAAAGATCAAGCACAAACTGGCTGTTACAGAAGAGTCGTGGGAATGTAGAGCACGGCATGTAGTCAATAACATTCTAGTAACTACATGTGGCGTACATCTGAAACCAATGTTGTATGGCAACTGTAACTGAGGTATAAAAAAATGAGTTAAATTAAATAAAAACTCTATGTAAGCATTAAAAACAAGGACTTATATGCACTCATGATCAGTGACCTCCAAGGAAGATTAAGTGAAATAGAAAGGTGCTCAAAAATACTTATAGCAAGATCCCATTCTTTTAGAGATGTGTATATAGTGCAAATATGTACATATGGACATAAATATAAATATATACATGTGAATATACAGAAAAGATCCGAAAAACCAGAGACCCAGTTTTTAATAGTAGCTACCAATAGAAGAAATGGGATTTCACCTTTTACTCTATGTACTTCTATGCTGTTTAATTTTTTTCACAACAAAACACAAATTAATGTATATGTCAGTAATTTAAAGAACATTTAAATAAGAATGGAGAAACGTTATTTGCAAATAGAAGAAAAAATAAAAGAATAAATTCAAATTTCTGTTAGGAGAAAAATGTTAAAAATATTAATAAATACAGTTTTATTTGACTTATAGAAATACGGGTGATCTTCCACCTCACTATCTCCTACATTCAAAATGCTCTTCCACGGTGGACATTTTTTACGTTTGAAGGACATGAGAGTAGGGAGAGATGACAAGAAAATAATATGATTTCAAGGTAATTTAATAAATTTACTTACATGTAATCTACCTCGAAGCTCTCTGTCATTTCTCATTTTCACATAAATTCGCTCATCCAGGCTGAGCCTGATAAGATCCAGGGGCTCTTCTACGGTGTTAGTAGTTTGTTGCTGATAAAAGAAACAGGCTTAGTAATATAATTACTCGAGAGAACACAGTGCTCAAACTAATGCTATGCTGTGTGACTGGGCAAATATCCTAAGACCTCTGTGTAGTAGTCTCATAGTCTGTAAAATGTGGATTACAAGAGTACACACCTAATGCTGCTTGTTGTGAGGCTTAAATGACATATGAAGACTTAGACCAGTACTTAGCACAAAGTAAACGCTATACAAATGAGGGCTGACACATACACACACAGGAAGGAGTTATACAGCAATATGACGACTGTACTTTGTTCCCTGAAAATGCAAACTTCCTGACCCAATTTCAGGGTACAGGGAGTCTCTGTCAGGGATGTTAGCCTTATCTCAAATATCATTTAGTAATTTGAAAAACATTCACTTAATGATTACTACACAGTAGTCAGAACGCTAAGCAGAGATGAAGGTTTGAGGGAAGATTATGAGTTCAGTACAGGGCAGGCTGACTTTAGAGTGCTGAATGGACAATAAGAAAAATATATTCATTAGGCAGTATAGAATACTGGCCGAAAGTACTGCTTTTGGAGTCAGGCAATATGAGGGCAACTCCTGACTCTGACACTTACGAATTGAGATGAAAAATTATGCCATCCCTAGTTCTGAGTTTTCTTGACTATAAAATGAGGAAGCCACAATCTTCCCTTCATGATTCTTAGGATTAAATCTGCTAACATATTTAATGTATTTAAAATAGTATCTGGCAAACAGTATGCATAAATGATTGTCATTGTTTATATTAAAGAATATTTGGAAACAGGTGTCAGAGACATCAGGGCCAGGATGACTTGGGGTTATCCATGTGGATGGGATGGTTGAAGCCAGGAGAGTTGATAAAATTATTCAGAGAGAGCTTCTTCAGTGAGTACAGGAAGCCAGTGAAGGAAGGTGATTGAACATTACAGGCTCTACAGCCTTAAAAGGCCAGGTGAGAGGAGAAAAAACACAGGACTCAACTGGTCCCCATCCCTAGTTCAACCAGTGTTTGTTAAGGACCAGCTAACCAACTAGGTTACAATGATACAGAAGTCACTCCCTGCCCTCGAGGAGCTCATTCTAGTCCAGTGAGGCATATAAATAACTATAATGCTATAAGAACATACACACGACAGAGGCCTACTGCTCCTTCAGCCTCAGTCTGGGATGCCCACTCTCTACCCTTTTCAACCTGTAGCTTTAAATGTCACCTTTTCAAAGGGGCCTCCCTGATCACCCAATTCATTCACTTAACAAACGTGCTGAGTGTCTCCAGCCCTGTTCTAAATCCCAAGGGCAGAACAGTGCACAAAACTCCTGCTCTTAAGAAATACATATTCTGGGAGGCAGGGGCAGGATATAGACATTAAACAGAGCTTGCACTTAATATAAACAAATAACATGCAATGAAATTAAAAAAAAAAAAAACAGACTGGAGAGAGTGCTATTTTATGTAGGAGGCCAAAGAAGTCCTCTCCGATGAGGTGAGATTTCAGTAGAAATTGTGGCCTGATGCACAGCGATCCACAACCTGAAGAAGAGCATATTTGGAAGGAGGAAGAGTAGGTGAGAAAACCTGCAGGACTATCAGTTCTTCTGTAAACCAGTTCCTTGTTTCCTTCATACCACATCACAGCTCCTGTATATCGCATATATTTGCGTTTATTTTTTAACTTTCTCCACAGTACAAGCTCCAAGTGGGGTCAATGTCGGGGTCCCTGGTGCTTAGAACCATAAGCTAACCATACAAAGCTGATGATGTTCACGAAGTAACTGTTGAAGGAGTAATAACTGTTGCGCTCAGTACTAATAAAACTCCTTAACTTTATTATCACGCTATTAGAATCCCGACAGTGCTATGAGGCACGCATGGATAGTTCCCATTCTATAGATAAAGGTGAAACTCAGAGAAGGGAAAGAGCGGGCGGAGAAGCTAGTTTTCAGGCGGACTTCTAACAAGACTTCACGGCCTGACGCAAAATTCAAGGCCGTAAGGACCCACAGAGTAGCGGCAAGACAGACTACCTTCCGATGAGCTTGAAGAAAGCAGCCCTAGTACGCAAAGCCGAACAGGGCCAGTTGGGCGTGAGGATGCCGCTATTCCGCGATCTCCTCCAGAAACACTCACCTGATCCACGTCGTCCGCCATGTTTCAAACCCTGCGCCCTTTCCGGACTCTCGCGTTATCACTCGAGCCTCTCCAAGCTGAGGAAACGCGAGAACGCAATGCACCGGAAGTAAAAATCTGTTCTGCCCCTTCTAGCTTCCAGCAGTTTGCGTTGCTCATTTGGGGCGGAGCTTCAGCTTGGGGCGGGGCTTAGTGTATAAAAGACAGGGGCGTGGTCAGGCATCTTCCCACCTGGGGGGCGTAACTGGACCTCATGCATCTCGGCGCAGCCTCGTGCGTCACTCGAAAAAGGAGTCTAGCCCAGGCAAAATGGCCCGGAAGCGGGCCGTCTGCAAGGAGTCGCGGGGACAAGAACTGCGCAGCAAGAAGGCGAAGGGTAGGGGCACGGCCCGGCGTGAAGAGAAGGAGGCAGGTAAGAGCGAGGCCAAGCTGGGCTTAGGGGGAGACGCTGAGGGAGATCCGTCAGTAGGCCCGGGTTCGGGGAGCGGGGAGTTCGACCCTGTGGAGGTGTGGGGCAGAGGCTGCTCTGCATGCATCTTTACTACGGAGAGGACGTCACCCGAGGCAGTGTTTATGCTGCTTCCGGGTCTTCCCCGACGTCGCTCTGCCTTTGTCCTCACGCGAGGACTGATGCGCTCTGAGCGGTTGGGTTGAAACCCAAACTAACCACGAACTCTCCCTGCGTATCCTCTTTCCTGGTCTTTGTTGCCCACCTCTTGGTAGATGCAAAGGGCTGAATAGAAAAGGCGTTGCAGTTATTTGTGTCCCCAGAAGACAGTGGACTAGGGCAGACAGTGCTGTTATTATGCTAACTCCCAGAATAATATCGTTAGCTAAATCTCACCCCATAGTTTCAGATTTGGGTCCAACCTGACTTTACGTGGATATCAAATAGGCTTCTTATGTTTGTCAAGGGCAAGGCAAAACTTGGTTTTCCCCTTTCAACTTGCCTCTTCCCCACTTTTTCCCATCTCAATAAATCATCCCTTCACCCACTAGTTAAAGCAAACACCTCCTTTCCTTAAATGCAAACATCCAATCCGTCAGCAAGTCCTGTCGCTTCAACCTCAGAGCTGTATCTCAGATTTCTCCACTTCTATTTATTTCCATGACCCGGCCTCTGCCCAAGCCATCGCTTTGTTAGTTGAACGACCGCAGTTGCCCCTTTACTAGTCTCCCTACTCCCATTCCTCCCCCTGCAATAGTTCACCCAGCAACCCAAGTGATGATCTTAAAAAAAAATCAGATCATAACATGCTTCTACTTCAAACTTTCTGTGACTTCCCATTGCTCTTGACATAAAATCCAAATTCCTCGTCATAGCCTGCAAGTCCCTACATGATTTGGCTGTTGCTACCTCAATGATCTTGTTGATTTATTTGCTTCCTTTCTGATTGCCTATCTTACTAGAATTTAAGCTTCAAGAAAGCATCTTATTTTTGCTATATTCTCTCTTGTCTCCCCCCATATATACTAAGTGCTCAATAAATATTGTTAATAATTGCAAAATGCATGCTTTTGAGGGATTCGTGAAATAACTAGGTAATAGATTAGACTAGGTAACCAGCAGGGGTTCAGCATTTGAATATTTTCAGAGTACCAGCTGTGTGGTATACACAAACTAGGTGACATGGAAGATTGAGATTTCTTGGAGGAGCTTAAAGTATAATAATGTTGACATTTACAAAAACATCCAAGGCAGAGTGTGATATCATGGGAGAAGATACAGGGCTTTGTGGCTTCCAAAGGAATAATCGGGTGTGACTGAAGATAGTATTGGGAAATGCTCTCTGAAGGAGTTGTTTGATCTGTGACTTTAAGGTGGGTAATATTTCAGCAAGAAGCTGTGAGTGTGGGGGGTGGTATTCTAGCCAGAAAGAATGTACTTTGAATATGTGGCAATTCAAAAATTAAGTCTTAATCTGACGGAACTGTTACCTGCTTGGGTAGCATTTCTTCCAGCTAAACACTTTACCTGGGCACCAGCTTGGTATAGCTCCACATTCAGTCATTATATGCGCTTGGGGAAATCATATTGGACAAATAATTTAGCCTTTCTGAACTGGATCTGTGAAATGTAATACTGTCTTGGAAAGTGGTTATGATTTTTCAGTGAGATAGCATATAAAGTTCTTGGCATGGTCCATGTTAGGTAGACAGTTGGGCTAGCTCATATTAATTCAGTTTAAATGTGGGTAAGGATGTACCCAAGCTTAACTCATACTCTGCTAGCCAGCCCTGCCTGGTGTGGCTCCGTTGGAGCATTGTCCCGGAATCGAAAGGTTGTGGGCTCAATTCCTGGTAGGGCACATACCTAGGTTGTGGGTTCTGTCCCCAGTCTGGGCGCATATGGGAGTCAGTCAATGCTTCTTTCTCGAAATAATGTTTCTCTCTCCCTTGCTTTCTCTCTAAAAGCAATGAAAAAAATGTCCTCAGGCAAAGATTTAAAAAAAAAAAACAAAAAACCTCTGCTAGCCAAAGGAAGGAGCTAGCAGTAATTTCCCAAAGCAGCTTCCAGGATCTGAAGAGCTAGAATCTTTGCTGTGATTGGAGTTTGCTGTGGTTGTGGTTTGGACTGTTGTTTCTAATAGCTCAACAGTGTAGGTTTTAACAGCACCTCAGTGGATGCAATGAAATTATAGTAATGAACAAGAGAGGCAAAGTTCTTGCATCTCAGGAAGTTTATAGTCTTTGGGGAGGGGTAGGTGGGACAGACAATAAGAAGTTAAAAATAAATTCCCATGGTGATAAGAGCTTTGAAGAAAGTAAAACAGGTTATTGTCGTAAAACTGACATGAGGTTGGGGAAGAAGCAGCTAAGTCAGAATCAGTGGTCAGGGAAGGCTTCTGTGAGGAGGTGACATTTTTGAGCCAGTTATTGAATGTCCTGAAAGAAGCTTTGGGGGAAAAGAGATCCAAGCAAAGGGAATGCTTAAAGATTCTTAGGTTGAAAAGAATTAAGACTTGGGATGGTGAACATGCAATACAATATACAGATGGAGTATTATAGAATGGTTCACCTGAAACCTATGTAATTTTAATAACCAAAATCTCCCCAATAAATTCAATTTAAAAGGAATTATATAAACAAACAAATAAATATAAATAAAGACTCTTAGGAAGGAATGAGCTTGGCCAGTTGGCTGGATCAGTGAGTAAGGGGGTAAGTAGCAGGAATTGAGATGAGGGAGGTGGGCATAACCCTTAGTTTGGAGACTAAGTTAAAGAGTTTGTATTTTATTACAAGTGCTATGAGAGGCAGCTGACCGGTTTAAGCAGGTGTTTTTCTTTAATCTCCATAGATGGCCAAGCAAACCACAGTGGTAATTGTGGTAATTCCTGCCTTGCTAAAATAACCGTACTGAGTTCAAGGGGGCTGGTTATCCATATTAGATAGCCCTAGACCATGGAGAGTCCTGGAAAATAGCCTCTAGAATCTCTGGGGCCAAAACCCCGCACAGAGAATAGAGAGCTCTGGCTGGTGTAGCTCAGTGGTTAAGTGCTGGCCTGCGAATGAAAGGTTGGGGGTTTTTTAAATGCACACTGATGTGACAGCGGTCACCATACAGTCTAACAAAATTGTTTCGAATGAAGTTAAAGACAACTTAGCACTACTAGAGCCACCATACAGAACAAACTTGGCAAACTTTTTGGCCAACCCAATATTTAGCTCAAAGGGGAGGGTCTTTTTCCCATGCAAAAGTATATTCTTGGAGAATATAAATAACCCGAGAGTGTCAGTAGGACAAGCCATAAATGAAAGGAATGAATTGATTTACTATCTTAGGTTAATATTGCAGCTCCTTTGGAACCTCAGTTTAGGTAGAGTATTTTTATTTTCCAAAATTAATTGAAGCAGAGTCAGGCAAAGGCAAATTATTTATTTCAGATTCAAGATGTTTTTGTATGAATAGATTTGCAAAATAGAAAACATCCTTTTCTGCCAAGTTATTTAGAAGTTATTTACTCATTAAAAATTAATATATTAACAGACAATAGTTTAGATACCCTGATTTAATTAAAACCAACATCTTATGCATTTTTATATTTCTCTTTAACAAAAAAATAATTATTTTAAGAAAGTAGAAGTAATTGCTACTATCTTATTCCAACCCCAAGCTTGTTGAGATGGTTGGTATACCAAGTGCCAGTTGGGTTAGATTGGAAAGGTTTTTAAAAAGTATTTGTTTTGAGCAGTGTTTGATTTTTTTTTTTTTTTAATCCTCACCAGAGGACAATTTTTTCATTGCTTTCGTTAGAGAGCAAGGAAGGGAGAGAGAGAGAGAGAGACATCAATGCTAGAAAAGCATCGATTGGTTGACTTCCGTGCACACCCAGACTTGGGGTCAAACCCTCAGCCCAGGCATGCACCCTGCCCAGGAATCGAACCCGCCCCACAACGTCTCAGCTGCAGGGTGACGCTCTACCCTATGGAGCCACACAGTCAGGGCCAGAGTTTGATTTTGAAAGGTAGTGGAAATACATATTAGTAGAAATAAGGCTGTGGTAAAACTTGGTTGTGTCTATGAACTTGGAACATTTCACTTAGTGGGAGAGGATTATCCCTAAAATAAATAGTCTTGGCAGGTAGTAAGTAAGCAAGGGGTTAGTCGATGGATTGACATATTTTTCTTGCTGGATATTCACAGAAATTTAAGGTTTGGAAGTTAGGTCTTATTTGAGTCATATGGTAGCCTCTCTGTAGCCTTAGGAGGGGCAGAATAAAATGCTGATGGAGGAAGATGGTTTTTGCTGGGAGCACAGTGTGGACTGGACTGCAGGTGGGAAGAAGCTGACAGCTGGTTGTTGACCAGCCATGGCATGGTGAGCGTTATCCCGTCCCTGTTCTTATTGCACCTTCCCTGTTCCATGTGGTCATCTAGATGTCTTTGAAGACGAAAAGCCCCCAAAGAAGAGTCTGCTCTCAAAAGCCTCGCAAGGAAAGAGGAAGAGGGGCCGCAGTGATCCTGGGGGCCCAGCAGATGGTCTAGCAAAAAAGAAAGTGGCCAAGGTGACTGTCAAATCTGAAAACCTCAAGGCTGTGAAGGATGAAGACCTCAGTGATGGGGAAGGTTTCAGGTGAGAGGTCTTGATTGTTCCCATCAGGAAAGTGTGGTTAATAAAACCTACTCTTCGTGCTTGTCACTAGGATCCATGGAAAAGATTGGACCTTTAAACTCTTCTGGATAGAGCTCAGACTGCTAGTAACAGCTAGAAAGACTCTTAGTGATTATAGATTTTTGCCTCCCATACTTTTCAGATGAGGACAGCAACAGCTTGCAGAAAGTGATTTATTCGTGGTTACACAGATAGTGGGAAAAACCAGATGAGACCCAGGTCTTGGACTCCTGGTCCTGTGTTCTTCTGTTACTCAAAGATACTACATATAAAACATATTTACCTGCCATTCCAGCTTCCTCTCATACCACTCTCCTGAAGCACACTCTGCTCCTGTCCAGCGGGACCGCTCATCATTCATTTGACACAGGTTCACACTTTCCCATCTCTGAGTTGTGCTCGTATACTCCTTCTTCCTGAAATGCTTTCTTCCACCTTCAAGATGCAGATCAGAAGCCATCTACAGACTTAAGATATTTTCTTTTTTTTAGAATTTGTTTATTTATTTTTAGAGAGGGGTGGCGGTAAGGAGAAAGAGGGAGAGACACATCAATGCGCGAGAGAAGCATTGATCGGTTGCCTCTCACACGTCCCCAGTCGGGCACCTGGTCTGCAGGCAGACATGTTCCCTGATGGAGAATCGAACCAGGGACATTTTGGTTTGCAGGACAATGCCCAACCCACTGAGCCATACCAGTCAGGGCCAGATTTAAGATATTTTCAATTTAGGATGGTTTTATTGGGAAGTAACCCCAGTATAAGATGAGGAAAATCTATATTGCACATTAGCAACTATTTAGTTTTGTTGTTTTTTTTTTTTAAGATTCTACTTATTAATTTTAGAGAGAGGGGAAGGGAGGGAGACAGAAAGGGAGAGAAACAGCAATGTATGGTTGCCTCTCACATGGCCCTCACTGGGGACCTGGCCAGCAACCCAGGCATGTGCCCTGATGGGGAATCGAACCGGGACCCTCTGGTTCCCAGCCCGGGCTCAATCCACTGAGCTACACCAGCCAGGGCTAGCAACCATTTAGTTTTGAACTGATACGCAGCTAACTACTTATCTAGCTAGGTGTCCTGGTTTATGTTGTTACTTATAGCATACCTACGTATAGTCACATCCCCACTTATCTTGAAATTACACTTCTACTTCAGTCTCCTTATGTCGTATTTCCTGGGGCTGGGGGACCTTCTGAGCTGGCCCGTAGTAGGATCAGCATGTGCAAATTACCATTACTTCTTTCTGGCATCCGACTGTATATACACACACTCACAGCTTTTACTTTTGGAATTCACGTTATATTGTGTTTTCGTGTAGCTTTTCCTATCCCATTTCCAGACACAGCCATGTTTTCCTTCCACAGCTCTAGGCTGTAGGTTTACAGTGTTCTTTCTGTTTTGCTAGCACGGCTGGTTTCAGACTGCCTCGAGCACATCTTGCTGAGAACTTGAGGCTCATGCTGATGGAGCAAATAAGGCTCTGAACTCACAAGAGATCTTTAAATAATTGCAACAGATTTTCAATAAATAGGAGTCCTTAAAATTCCATGTAGTTTAAGTGTGATACTAGGATGTTTGCACCTTCGTCATCTTCCTTCCCGTGGTCTTTATACAGCGACTTCACAAGTGCCCACAAGAAGGGGCACCATCCAAAGAGAGAGGCGGCCGTGGACAGAGACAGCCATGAAGGAGACGATGAGGAGGAAAGTGAAGATGATTGGGAAGAGGTAGAAGGTGAAGCGTCTTTCTTTGCTTTCAGAACCATCCGATCCCGTTTTTCCGTTTGATTCTGTTTGGAGTCATGTCACTGATTGCAATCCTGTAGTTTTCTTTTGAAACTAGTAAGACCAAAGAAGATAAGGTTGCAATAGGGACTTGCTTTTTTTGACATAAGGAAAAATTTAGCACCAGGTTACTAGAGCAGGTTGTATATTTTCTTCCTTTGCTGGCTGTTAATGGAGTGATTATGAAGTAAAGAAGCAATATCACTCTAGAAAGAGCACAGGCTTTAAAAAAAAAAAAAAAAGTCACAGATTTTTCAAAGAGTTAGACCTGGGGTCAGAGCCCAGCCTTGCCACTTACATAGCTGCATGAGGAAGTAACTCTGCCTGTCTGAGCTGGTTTTTTTCATGGTTGACATTCAGTAAACACTGAATGCTTGCTATGAGCAGGCCAGGCTCTGGGCTTGTGGGGGGTGGGGGAGTTGCAAATGTAATGGGCCTAGTGCATACATACTCTCATAACCGGCTAATGGTATCATCCCTGAATCCTGTTGCCTAGCATGACTTTCCCAGCTGTCTGTTTGGAAAATATTCAAACCTACTAGAAAGTTGAAAATGTTGTAGATAGACTCTTCATGTAGATTCACTAACTAACATTTTGCCATGTTGAATGTATCTTTCAGTTAGTATGCATTGTGGAAGCATTTGAAAGTAAGTCACAGACATTTTGACACTTCACTTCTCAATGAATACCACACCATACGTTTTCTAAGAATAAGACGTTCTGCTTCATTGTAAAATACCATCATCACTCCTAAGATAAAGAAAAAGAAATCCCTGGTTGTTATAAAAATATTCTTCATAGATGTTTTTCCCCTTTTGTTCTAATCTAGGATCTATTCAAGGTGTAAGCCTTGAATTGGTTGTCTCTTTAGTTTCTTTCTTTCTAGAACGGTATCCCCATCCACCATTAGTGTCATTTCGTTTTCCGTAACACTGCCTTTTTTTGAAGAGTTCTAGCCTCTTGTGTAGAGTATCTTAGGTATCTAAAACCATCAGACATCTAATGGTGTTGTCACACTTGTTTCAGTATCCCATGTATTTCTTATAAATTGTAAATTACATCCAAAGTCTGATTGAATTTAGATTAAACTTTTTTAAATTATGTTTTGTTGATTATGTTATTACAGTTGTCCCAGTTTTTCCCCACTTTGCCCGCCTCTAACCAGCACCCTTCACTCCCTCAGGCAGTCCCCACACCATTATTCTTATCTGTGGGTCATTCAGATAAGTTCTTTGGCTACTCCATTTCCTATATACTGTACTTTACATCCCCAGGGCTATTCTGTAACTACCTATTTGTACTTCTTAATCCCCTCACCTCTTCACCCATTCCCCACACTCCCCTCCCATCTGGCAGCCATCAAAACGCTCTCTGTGTCCATGATCCTGTCTCTGTTCTTCTCCCTACACTGTTGTCCACGTCCATGGGTCATTCGTACGTGTTCTTCAACTAATCCCTTCCGCTTCTTTCCACCATTGCCTCCCTCCCACCCCCTCCCCTCTGGCTGCTGTCAGTCTGTTCCGTGTTTCCAGGTCTCTGGTTCTGTTCTGCTCGTTAGTTTATTTTGTTCATTAGATTCCTCTTGTAAGTGATATCGTACGGTATTTGTCTTTCACCACCTGGCTTATTTCACGTAGCATAATGTTCTTCAGTTCCACCCATGCTGTCACAAAAGGTAGGAGTTCTTTCTTATTTCTTTCTGCTGCATAGTATTCCATTGTGTAAATGTCCCACAGTTCTTTAATCCACTCACCTACTGACGGGCACTTAGGCTGTTTCCAGCACTTGGCTATTGTAAATAATGCTGCTATGAACATGCGGGTGCATAAGTTCTTTTGAATTAGTGTTTTGGGATTCTTAGGGTATGTTACCAACAATGGAATCACTGGGTCAAAAGGCAATTCTATTTTTAATTTTTTGAGGAAATTTCATACTGTTTTCCACAGGAGCCATGCTAGTCTGCATTCTCACCAGTGGTGCACCAGAGTTCCCTTTTCTCCACATCCTCTCAAACTCTTGTTGTTTGTTGGTTTATCAATGATGGCCATTCTGACCGATGTGAGGTGGTACCTCATTGTGGTTTTAATTTGCATCCCTCTGATGGCTAGTGATGCTAAGCCGTTCTCCCTCTCTAATAACCATCTCTGGGGTAATGCCCTGATTGTCGGTGATTATCTTATTCCCCAATAATGTTTACTTAGCAGTTTTAGAATGCATTAATGATTATGACTAGATCAAAAATTACTATATTGAGGATTGCAAAATGGTAATTATTGGATTCTGTCATTTTGTATACATTTAATACCTGAGTGATCTGTAAAGGAATTAGATTATTAAAGATTTTTTTTTTTTTTTTTTTTTTACAAATTACATATATTACCAGTTATCATCTTTTTGAGCTTCAGGTTGCCCCAAATTAGGCTAGTGGAAGCCTCGTTCAGCTAGCTCCCCTACTGTGCCTTTATGACACGGCCTCATAGTTTCTGAGAACACGTGTGTTTTCTGGCACAACCAGGTGTTCTACGCTCACTTCATACTTTCCTGCTCCGAACCTGGAATCAGCCTTTTTTCTCCTGGTTCATTTTAGTGAGGACTGGTACATAGAAACCAAATCTTGCCATTAGGTGTGTTCATTGCAGAACAGGTGTTACTGCTTCTAAGCCCGAAGCTTCCTTATAAGAGCCCTTTGCTACCAAAGTGCCCAGACCCATTTCAGCAAAGTCAGTTTATTTCAGCTAGTGTTGATGAGCAGTATAGGGGATGAAGAGATGAAAAGGATGCATTCCTTGTCATCACAAGTTTACCACTAAAACTGAAAGACACCTAAATCATCACTTCATACAAAGTAAGTTGTACTGTTACATAGTAATGAAAAGAGAGGAATTGTTCTCACTTGGCAAGTATCTACTAACACACAGTGTCCACTCCTTGATAGCAGGGACCTGTGTCCAATTCAGCTCAGTATCTTTGTGTCTTCATTTCCTCCTTTTGTACTTACCCTCAGGACTACTTCTCTGTGGGTTAAATGAAACAAATAAATGTAAAACACTTAGCACAATGCCTAGGCGGGGGGGGGGGGGGGGGGGGGGGGGGGGGGGGGGGTGGGGGGGATGGTGTTTGTGTTTTTTAGGTATTCGAAGCATGGAAGGAGTACTTACTTCTGCGAGTTGTCCACCTTGCATCTATTTCTCACTTCCTCCTTCCCATCAGAACCTCAATTTTGTTCATTACAGTAGCTATTATTATTACTATTATTGACTTTTTAAATTACTATTGATAGAACTTAGTGAGCCTGTGCCAGGCGGTGTGGGAGAAAATGCAGCCTTCTCTCAATCTGTTCTGCCTGTGAAACCAGTGGAGATCGAGATCGAAACACCGGAGCAGGCGAAAGCAAGAGAGAGAAGGTGAGATTCGGCACTTGCTTTTAGATTCCTGTCACTTATCATTGGCAACAGCTGTTACTTAGTGAAAACTTCCAAGAAACGCGTAGGAAGTCAGGGCTGAGTACCAAAGTGGGAACCTTGGGTGGGAGAACCCTGGGCTCACCTTTAGGACTTGAATGAGAAACCTGGGGTAGAAGATGGGGAGAGAAAACACCTCTGTATTGAGCCACTTCTCTGTGCCAGGGTTGTCCATTATCTTACTTAATCTTTAGAGCAGTATGTGAAAGAGCAGCCAGAGGCCCAGAGAGGTTAAACATAATTTCAGGAGTCATTCCCCAGTACGTGGATGAGCCAAACTCTAAATCCCTGTCAGGCTGACTCAGGAAGTCATGCTTTTCTCACCACGTCACTCTACAGGACTTGAAACCGTGCCCTCTGTGGTAGGGAGCCCCCATTTCACCTCAGTGTCCCCAGTACCTCTGTAGCTTCTGGCGGCTTGGGAACATGGAGCATAATACCTCGTCGTTTATTGGTTAGTGTGTTCCACTGTATGGTGGGCACATTATTAGTTAGCCATGCAGAGGGAAGATAATAGAAGTCATTCAAGAAGCATCGAATTTTCTTAAAGATGCATGGGACATAGGCATGAAGGGGATTTTATACCAGAACAGCATAAAACAAATGAGTATACATTAACTGAACATAAAGGTGGTGGTTGCTAAGGAGGGAATGGGTAGTTGGAAGGTCAGGCAGTCAGAGAAGACTTCCTGGAGGGGGTGAGTTTTGACTCATGTTCTTGAGGCATGATTTGGGGCAGGTTTAGAGGAGGGCAGTATGGGCATAGAATGTCCTGAGCTAAGATTTGCAGGTGAGAAGGAGCAGAAAGGTATGCAGAAGATAGGTAGCTTTTTAAAAATTTACTCAAGTAGCACAGCCTTGTGTAGGAAAACAAGGAAAGTGATTCATGTGCCATTATAAATAAAAGGAATTAACTGGGAGGTGGAGTCAGCTTTCAATTTCCCAGTTCATTCTCAGATTTTTCTATGTACATTGCAGTGAAAGAATACAAATGGAGTTTGAGACAAGCCTTCGGAGGCTGATGAAGCGTTTCAGTAAAGAGGTCCATGAGAACACTCACAAGGTAAGGGCAGGGACGATGGGAAGGGACAGCGTTCCTCTGTGTTGGGGCAGGATGCTGTGGTGGAAAGAACTTGGATTCCCAGTCAGTGAAGCCTGGGTCTTATTTCTGAATCTCCTGCTCACTATGTGACCTTGGCAAGTTTCTTATTCTCTCTGAGGCTTAGTTTCCTCCTCCTTGAAGTAGCAATAGTGTCTTCCTCAGAGGGTGGCTGTGAGGATTAAGCAGATGACACGGGGAAGGTACACAGCACCATGCCTGGCGTGGAGAAGGGGCTAAATGACAGACACTGTCCATCTCTCCTTTCAGCTATTTAATAGCACTGATTCTGATCGCAGCTGAACTCACTGGCTTTTGACTCATCTGGTAGTTACTGAACATGTTTTATGGACCTAGCAAGGTTCTTGGCATTGTGGGGAGAGAGGCTTGTATAAAGTTTATTTCCTTCTATTAAAGGGTTTCTGATTTCACAAGATGGAATAAGGAAGACCTCAAAACAGAGAAACCTAGGACTTGGAAGAAAGAAAGAGATCGGTGTGGGCGTGGGTAGCTGAGGAGGGCTTTACTTAGGAGAAAGGACAGCGTGCTGAGATGGGAGAGGACAGAGTCCGGGAAGAGTGCTCTCGCCAAGTTACAGAGGGGTGAGGGGACATCCAGTTTGTCTGCGTGTTGGAGGCCAGACGAGAGTATGGCCAGGGAGGACTTTGGTTTTTCTTCTGATTGGCAGCGGGCAGCCAGAGAAAGACACGCCACAGCAGCCACAGAAACCTAGAGGTGAAATGTGCACATAGCAAGAACAGAGAGGAGAGGAGACGGGAACTGGCGTGATGTCCACCTCACAGCAGCCTTGGGGAGTAAATGAGATAGCTGTGATTCTCGGAAATCTTGGTATTAGAGAAGAAAGAAAGAGACCAAGATTTGAAGTTTAGGTGAGGGGAGAAGGGCAATGCCATTGATTGAAATAGAGAGGCTATGAGTGGGAAGGAAGGCCAATTTTGAAGTGAAAATGATGCAAATCTATGTGTGAAAGAAGGAGGACAGTCATGTGATGATTTCAGTACATTGAGGAAGGGCGGGCGTGGAGGGCAGATGTGAGACCGGTGTGGGGTCAGAGCGGAGCAGGTTGGGTTCAAGCACACACGGAAGTGCCGGCAGCCATGCGGTGAGCCCCATGCTCTCCCCTGGCTTTGACAGTTACTAGCCCGTGAGCAGCCTTACTGTTCTTTTCCACTACTCACTTTTCCCTGTGACACTCCTGAGCAAACCCCAGACACTGCAGCATTTCATCTGTAGTCCCTTTGGTATACATCTCTAAAAGACAAGGCCTCTTGGAAGAAAAGAAGTTTGTATTTTGAGCTTTGAGATTTGGGATTCTTTGAGGGAATGAGTATCTAGATAGAAGAGGGGGTGAGACAAAAATCTTGGGAAATGGCTAATGTTAGTATTTTTCCTTTTTTGTATGTAGAAGTGACAACAAGTATTTCCTGCCCACAAAGTGTCTTTTAATTTGGCGGCAAAAATCCCTCTGGTTTTTAGCCTTTCTTCCATGTCTTCCTTTTTGTCTTCCCAGGTTCACCTTCTGTGCTTGCTGGCAAATGGCTTCTATCGAAATAGCATCTGCAACCAGCCAGATCTGCAGGCGATTAGCCTCTCCATCATCCCAACTCACTTCACCAGATTGCGTCCTCAAGACGTGGACATCTGCTACCTGTCAAACCTGATGAAATGGTATGGCCCTCTGGCACAGCCTTAGTGTAGGATTTGTGTCTCTCTCAGAGGCTGGATGCAGGTCACTCTCACAGATATCCCCTGAGGTGGTCCTGTAAGCCAGGCAGTGGGCATGGCATTGAGTGTGGAGAAATGTCAGGCATGATCTCTGTCGCGGAAGAGCTCTAGGTTGGCCAGGGTGACAAATACACCCAGTTAATTAGGTACTGACCATTGCTCTGGAACAGGTATGCTGGGGACTGTGGGCACATGGAGCTGGGACACTTATCTCAGCTGCAGGGTCTGGGAAGGCTCCTGGGAAGGTAAAGTCTGAATGGGGTCTTCAGTGATGAGCAGGAGTTAGCCAAACAGGGTGGGAAGGGCAGAATAAAGGCAGGGTCTCGCAGTTTCCTTTCCAGACTGCCCCTTCTGATTTCCTTGGCAATAAAGAACAGAGTCCCTCTTCGCTCTGGCCTCTCATGCAAAGGAGTGCCCGGCTTCTCTCCAGGTTCATTGGAACGTTCACAGTCAATGCCGAGCTTTCAACCAGTGAGCACGACAGCCTACAGACTACGCTGCAGAGGAGGTTTGCGATCTACTCTGCCCGAGATGAGGAGGAGCTGGTCCACGTGAGTGACTCTTCATGCCAGCACTGTTTTTATTAGAACTGTTAGCAAGTGACAGTGGCAGTCATGTGCCAGATGTTGTTCCAGCTGTTTTACATGTATTTCCTTATTCCGTCCTCATAAAATAAAGAGTAGGTACTGAAGCTCAAGGAGGCTGAGGAACTCTCTTAGGTTCATTGACCTGGCAAGCGCTGGAATCGGGTTGGGACCTGTGTGCGAGGCGAAGGCCTACCCTCTTCCCTTTCTGTTACTTGGTGTCCTGATGTGTTACAGCACTGGATTTTTGGTCAGACACCCTGGAATTGTTTCTGTATTGTTTCAGAAAATTGTGTTCAGAAGGTCTGAGGAAATGTTTCACATCAGCTGCTGAAGTCCTTGAGGAAGCGTTCCCATACCTTCCAGCTTGGGTAATAGCGTTGGCAGGGAGCCGTGCAGTGAGGAGAGCTGTGTCTACCAAAAGCAGGACTGGTGAAGAGCTCTTAATGCATGGTCGGGCTTTTTCAAATTTTGAGAGTACCCTTAGGTGAGGCTCTGAATAAAACAAAAATAGAGGTAGATATATGGAAGGTATATTCCAGGAATCTGTCCCTGGAAGATTCCTATGAATAGACACACTTGTGCCTGAGCCCCAGATTCCCGTTTGTTTAGGGACAGAGGCCATACTTTTTGTATCTTTAGAGGCTAAATGACTGGCATCTTTACCTCTCTGCTTCTGATTTGGCTTGATAAAGTCTAAGACACCTGGCATGGCCAGTAATTATGCTGTGATACCACATCCAGAGGGAAGCATTAATATCTGAGTACTGTTCTCCAAGGTTTGTTCCTGTGCATTTGTGTTTGTGTACATTTGTTTTCATTTGTGGAGTTTTTTTAAAGCAAAAACATACAGTTTTTTTTTAAGTAAACAATTCCGTGACATTTAGTGCATTTAGAGTTTTGTACAACAGCCGCCTCTATTTCCAAAACATTTTGGCTACCCCAAAAGGAAATCCTGTACATTACACAGTTACTCCTTATTCTGCCTCTTCTACCCCCTCAGGCACGTGGCAACCACCAATGTGCATTGTCTAATGATTTACATATTCTGGATATTTTGTATAAAAGAAATCGTAAATGCGATGTTTTGTGTCTGGCTTCTATCCCTTAGCGTGTTTTCAAGGTTCATCTATGTTTGCAGATTGTGTCAGTACTTCATTCCTTTATATGGCTGAATAATATTCCTTTGTATGGAAAGACCACATTTTATTTAACCATTCATCGACTGATGGACATTTAGATTGTTTCCACCTTTTGGCTGCTGTGAAGAGTGCCGCCGTATTTGAGTGCTTGTTTTTAGTTCTTTGGGCATATACTTATGAGTGGTTTCCTGGGTCATATGGTAATTGTAGGTTAAACTTTACTGCCACATATTTCCACAGGGGCTACACTGTTCTACCAGCAATATCCAAGGGTTCCAATTTCTATAAATTCTCACCAACACTTGTTATTTTCCATGTTTTTATTTGTTTATTTTTAAAGATTTATTTATTTTTAGACAGGGGGAAGGGAGGGAGAAAGAGAGGGAGAGAAACGTCAATGTGTGGTAGCCTCTAGCGCACTGCTGCTGGGGACCTGGCCCGCAACCCAGGCGTGTGTCCTGACTGGGAATCGAACCAGCAGCCCTTTGGTTCACAAGCCAGCACTCAGTCCACTCAGCCACACCAGCCAGGGCTCTATGTTTTTATTATAGTCATCCTAATTGGTATGAAGGTAGTATCTCATTGTGGTTTTGATTTGCATGTCCGTGATAACTAATGATAGCATATTTTCATGTGTGTATTGGCCATTTATATATCTTCTTTGGAGAAATGTCTATTCAAATCTTTTACCCATATTTTAATTGAGTTCTTTGTTTTTTTGTTGTTGAGTTGTAAGAGTTCTTTATATATTTTGGGTATGAGACACCAGTCAGATAAATGCTTTGCAAATATTTTCTCCCATTATGTAGGTTGTCTTTTTCACTTTCTTGATAAAGTCCTTTAATGTAGAAAAGTTTTAATTTTGACAAAGTCAAAATTTTTCTTTTTTCCTTATACTTTTGGTGTCATATCGAAGATTCCCTTGTCAAATCCAAGGTCATACACAGATTTCCTTCTGTATTTTATTCTAAGAGTTTTACAGTTTTAGCTCTTAGACGTAGGTCTTTTAGCCATTTTAAGTTAATGTTTGTGTGTGATGTGAGGTAGATGTTCAACTTTATCCTTTTTGCATGTGGGTATCTAATTGTCTCAGCACTATTTGTTGAGGGACTACTCTTTCTTTTGAATTATTTTTTCTACTTTTTGAAAAGAGAGGTTTTTCAATGGGGACTGAGTGGTCTTGGCACCCTTGTCAAAAATCCATTGGCCGTAGATATATGGGTTAACTTCTGGCTTCTTAGTTTTATTCCATTGGTCTACATGTCTCTCCTTATGCCAGTACCACACTGTTTGACTGCTATAGCTTTATAGTAAGTTTTGAAATTAGGAAGTGTGGGTGAGACTTTGTTCTTCATTTACAGTGTTGTTTTGGCTATTCAGGGCCCTTGCAGTGCATAGACAAATAGACATGAATTTGATAATCTGCTTTTTTATTTCTATTAAAAAAAGAAAGGCCATTGGGATTTTGATAGGGATTACATTGAATTTGTCGATTGATTAGAGTAGCATTGCCATCAAGACAGTGTTACGTCTTCTAGTTCATTAACATGGGTATCTTTCGGTTTATTGTATGTCTGATTTCTTTAAGCTGTATTTTGTGGTTTTCAGTGTACTTGTCCATCACTTTGGTTAAATTTATTCCTAGGGCCCTGGCTGGTGTAGCTCAGTGGATTGAGCGTGGGCTGGGAACCAGAGGGTTGCCGGTTCGATTCCCAGTCAGGGCACATGCCTGGGTTGCAGGCCAGGTCCCCGTGAGGACCATGTGAGAGGCAACCATACATTGCTGTTTCTCTCCCTCTCTGTCTCCCTTCCTTCCCCTCTCTCTAAAAATAAATAAAAATAAAATCTTTTAAAAAAAAATTTATTCCTAGGTATTTTTTTATTCTATCATAAGTAATATTGTTTTCTTCATTTCCTTTTTAGATTGTTCACTGCAGATGAATAGGAATGCAGCTGATTTTTTATGTTGATCTTATACCTTGAAACTTTGCTAAATTTATTTATTAGCTCCAGTAGCTTCTTGTGCATTCTTTCATATTTTCTATGTATAAGATCTTGCTATCAATAAATAGAGATAATTTTACTTCTTTTCCATCTTGGATGCCTTTTGTTTCTCTTGCTTGCTCGGTTCCTCTGGCTACAACTCCAGTTCAGTTTGGGATGGCATTGGTAAAAGCAGGTGTCCTTGTCTTGCTCGCAGTCTTGGGGATGGAGAGAGCTCTCACTCTTTACTGTTGCATATCTTGCTAGCTGTGGGTTCCTGTCAGTTTTCTTCGTTGTGTTGAAATTTCCCTCTACTTGTAGTTTTCTGAGTGTTTTTATCATGCAGGTGTGTTGGATTCTGTCGGGTGCTTTTTCTGTGTCATTTGAGATGATTGTGTGTTTTTTTCTTTATTCTATCAATATAGTGCATTGCATTGATTGATTTTCTTATGTTAAACCACCCTTGCATTCCTGAGAATAAATCCCACTTTTTTATGGTATATAATTTTTAACGTATTACTCGATTTGGTTTGCTAAGTATTTTGTTGAGGACTTCAGCGTCTACATTCATAAAGGATATTGGTCTGTAGTTTTCTTGTGATACCTGGCTTTCATATCAGGGTGATGCTGGCCTCATAGAATGAGTTAGGAAGTTTTCCCTCTTCTATTTTTTGGAGGACTTTGAGAAGGATTCTTGTTCATGCTTTAAATATTTGGTAGAACTCTCCTGGTCCTAGCCTTTTTTTGGTGGGGAGGTTTTTGATTTTTGTCCCAATTTCTTGTTAAAGGTATGTTTAGATTTTCTGTTTTTTCTTGAGTCAGTTTTGGTCACTTCAGTACCTTTAGGATTTGTCCATTTCATCCATTTATCTTATTTTCTATATAGGAATTGTATGGCTTTGCAACTTAATTTTTTTCCCTTGGCAATGAACATTGACAGATTCCTTATTAAAGGTGGTGCCCATGCATATTTGTGCAGCACTGGATTGCTTCCGGAGTCTTGTCGAGTACATGGTCTTATTTGTAGTCCTGTGAGGAGGACGCGGCAGGGGTTATTACAGATGAAGAAATCTAGGTGTAGAGAAGTCACTCAGCTAGTTGAATGCTCCAGTGAATGCTCAGTTAAATACTAGGTTGAGTACTCAGTTATCCAGACTTTTACGTATGTGCTTCTGTGCAATGCTGTACATGAAGAAACTAAGAAATTAATATTGGTACGATAATAATTATACCAACTAATTAACTGTGTTGTCAGCTGAACTGTAGCTATTGTTTGGATTTTTCAAGGTTTTTCACTAATGCCCTCTTTCTGTCCCAAGGTCTAACCCAAGATACTATATTGCATTGATCATCATGTCTCCTCAGTCCCCTCCAGTCTGTCTCAGTTTCTCAGTCTTCCCTTGTCCCTCATCACCTTGGTGTCCCGGAACAGTGCTGCTTAGGCGTCTTGTAGCTGGTCTCTTGGTTTGGGTTTCTTTGACGTTTCCCCAGTGCTTACCTCCAGAAAAAGCAAGGCAAGAGTAATTTTTTTCTTTTTTTAAAAGATTTTATTTATCTCTTTTTAGAGAGGAGGGAAGGGAGGGAGAAAGAGAGGGAGAGAAACGCTGATCAGTTGCCTCTCGCACACCCCAACTGGTGACCTGGCCTGCAATCCAGGCGTGTGCCCTGACCCGGAATCGAACTGGTGACCTTTCACTTTTCGGGATAGCGCCCAACCCACCAAGCCACGCCAGTTGGGGCAATTATTTTTTTCAATATAATGTGGCTTTTCACAGAAAACCTGCCTTCCTGGTTCTCCTTTCACCTGTGGCTTTCTGAGTAGGCCTGAGAAACGCTGGGAGCCTGAGGTCTGTGTAGGAAGGTCTTGCTCAGGTGCTTCATCACTGCTGCGTGTGGGAGGTTCATTCCCCGGAGGGGGCGCCCATCCTTAAGTGTTAGCAGGATGTTGATGTTTCTCTCCCTCTCTTCTTTCCTCCCTTCCTAGTTCTCTAAAAATAAATAAAATCTTTTTTAAAAAATAAAGTATATATGAAAAAATCTTTAAAAACAGGAAATATAGCCTCAAGTTGAGAGATTCATTCTGGAGAAAATGGAGTACAGGGAATAGATTCTGGTCATCTGATGATAATGGTGTGTTTTTTTTGTTTTGTTTTTTATTTTGTTTTTTTGTCAAAGCGGTATTTTATTATTTTAATCACAAACATAACACATGTTGAGTACAGAAAAGTAAGCTGAAAAAACACCACATACAAACAACCATAACCCTATATACGGGTCCTTTTCCAAATATACATATATGTTTATACAGTTTTTTCTTACAGAAATTAAGATTGCACATTGAAAACAAACTTCTCTTTTTCTTTAATAGATGGTGAGCATTTTCCCGCTTTTCTACAAAGATCTATCTCTGCTGCATCATTTTTGATAGTGTCAAGGGTTCCAGACTCCTATTATTAGACAGCTTGGTTCTTTATAACTTTTCCCTGTTATAAATAAGCACCACAACAAGCAACATTTAATTAAACCCTTAATCCTTCCCCTGGAATAAATGTATAATCCTTTTTCATTATAGATTTTGTTACTGATTCTCCGGGCCCTGCAGCTCCCAACCCGACTGGTATTGTCTCTCCAGCCAATTCCTCTGAAGTTGTCAGCAGCCAAGGTGAGGTTCTTGGGGCCTGCAGAGAAAAGGGTAGTTGGTCAGGGTGAAAAGTTATCAGACTTTCAAAAAATTCGTCATTAGACTATTTTTAAGGGTCAGTGTAAAACAGAGCATGGGTTCCTGTGAGCCTGCCTTGCACAGACCCTGTGTTGGCAAGGTCGGACGCATGAGCGGATTCTCTAGCAGCCTGATCTCTGCATGTGCAGAAGGGCCTGCGGGAGGCCTTGGCGCCTCCGTTCTGCAGTGGCTGCCCTGTGGGACGGTGGATGGTACTTGTCCTCACCAGCAGTGTGGCTGATGACGGGTGAAGGGCTCTGAGTGTGGCTGTCACCTAAGAAGGAGGCTGAGCACGACTCACTGGGTATTGGCAGCATCTGAAACTTGATGGTCCAAAAGCGATTTTAATAATTTCTGTATTAATACCATAACTTTATTAGAGTCCATCGATATTTGTTTGCAAAATGCATTAAGTGCAAGGTGAAAATTATCGTTGCTGAGGAAGTTGAGGCTCAGAGGTTACATAATTGACCTAACTAACTCACATAACATGAGAAACAACTTTAAACCTAGGTTTGTCTGTTCCCACATCCTGTGCTTTTCCCTGTGCCACACTTGTGAGTAAAGAGAATTATATTGTGACCTTATCTAAGGTGCTGTAGATTTTAGCAGATATTTTCCTGCGACCCAGGAAGATAGCCAGTTGATCGCTGTCTGAGCTGGGGACATCTTGTATCCGCTGGTTCTCTAGTCAGTGACTCAGCCCTGTTAGGTTACAGGGTCTCTATTCTATCATTAGCAAACAAGAAAAAGCAATATCTCTATTCTGTTTAAGGGAAAGAAACCTAAAGAGAGATCCACAGAGGGTCCTGGAGGCTCCTCAGAAACTTCCAGCCTAGTTTCAGAAAACCAAACCAAACCGGAGACCAGCAGAGGAACCAGAAAAAAGAACACTTCTTCTAAGGACACTAGCAGTCCAAGTGCCAGAGGGAAGAGGGGCGTGGCAGCTACCATCAGGAAGAAGCGGAGAGAGTCCTCCTCCTGTGGGGAAGAAGAGGGCCAGGCGCAAGAGCAGGAGGAGAGGACCCAGAGACACGTTCCTGGCCGGAAGCTGCGGGTGGCCCCCAGGGTGTCTTACAAAGAGGAGGAGAGTGGGAGTAACAAGGCCAGCAGTGCCTCTGACTTTGAGCTCTCCAGTGGGGAAGCTGATCATCGCTCTGATGAGGACTCTGAGCCTGGTCCTTCAAGGCAAAGGAGGGCTCCAGCCTCTCAAGGGACAAAGGCAGGGTCCCAAAGTAAACCCAGGACCCAACATGGAAGCCTCCGTAAGCACCCTGGCTTTCCAGCGGCATCCACAAGCTCTTTGAGCACTAAGAGTAAGAGAAGCAGGAAAATGTCCAGCAGTGGTGAGGGGACAGAAAGAGGAAAAGCAGCTGGTGTGGACCAGTGGCTGGAGGTGTTCTGTGAGCAGGAGGAAAAGTGGGTGTGTGTGGACTGTGTGCACGGTGTGGTGGGCCAGGCTCTGACATGTCACAGGTATGCCACCAAGCCCATGACTTACGTTGTGGGCATTGACAATGATGGCTGGGTCCGGGATGTCACCCAAAGGTATGACCCAGCCTGGATGACAGTGACCCGCAAGTGCCGAGTTGATGCCAAGTGGTGGGCTGAAACCTTGAGACCCTACCAGAGCCCACTGGTGGAAAGGGAAAAGAAAGAAGACTTGGAGGTAAGGCCTTGGCTGCTACTGGCTCAAAGACCCATTGAGTTATTAAAATTATTTCCATATTTGAGCACTGTATGTGTGCCCAGCCTGTGTTTGGCATTTTTAGTGTTTATCTCATTCGTTATTATAACACTGTAAAGCTGGGGTGATTATTGCCTTAATTTTACCAGTTAAGAATTTAGGATCCACGACATTAACTGACTTGGTATTTGAACCCAGATCTGTCTGGTTTTTTGAAGACTGTATGCTTTATGTTACTGCCCAGTTATAAATTTGGAGCTTTAAAATATTTATGCAGTCACATAAGTCATACTGAATGAAAGAAGAAAAAACTCATTAAATGTGATTATTTCCTTCCCCCCTCCGCTTTCTGGCCGTGTACACTCACACAAGCACATACACACGCAGCCCTCCACGGATGTAGAGCACTCATCTTCTGGGAAGGAAAGGCCTGAGGATGAGGGAGTACCTTCAGTCTGTGGAGAAGGCCCACTAGGAAACCGGCTTCTAACTAAGATGGAAGAGCGTTGCCGCTGGTTTCAGGAGGAAGGCCTGAGCTGCTTGTACGCAGCAGTCGCGGTGGTGGTGGTGCTCAGGATCTCCACATGGGAACATGCCCAGATTTGCCAAGGAAGTATGCCCAGTTCCTTAGGACGGGTGGAGCGTGGGTTTATTTAGCATGTTCTGTAGCAGTGCGGTTCATGCTGCACTGAGAGCGTCCTCAGGCTCTTCCCGGTTCGTATTACTGAAAAGTGACCGAGGAGATCGGAATTGTGCAGGCGGCATTGTGACCGGCCTAATTAAATAAAGTCTTTGTCCTGGGAGCTAACCCCGTGGGGGGTCCAGCCTGTTCCTGGCTGCGCCACATTGCAAGTCCTCACAAATGCGTTGGAGGGTTTTCAAGAGCTGCTAAGGGGCAGGTTAGGAGACCTTGGTGAGTAGGATGTGACTTAGAGCCATGGAGTTGTCCACTGGAAAATCAGATTCCTCAAAGAAGTGCTAAGAGAATATGTATCATAGGGGACTCAAAACGGTCACAGGGTGTGCACAACTCATTTTGGTGTCCTGTGAGCACCATCAAGGAAACCCACATTGCAGAATAGTGATGTCGCTTTGAGATAAGGCCTCTTTCCTGAAGAAAACTGTTTTTCTTCCGTGAAGCTCCTTAAAAGAGTGGAAACTCATCTGCTAGGGTTGGCTGAGGAATAGGTTAGATGACTTTGCAAAGTTTCCCTGAGCCACAGAATTACTTGAGTCTTCTTAGCTTTTGATTTATCTAAAACCTACTTAACACCAGAGCTACAAAGACAGTGTTACAGTATTTTTTTTTGTTTTTTTAATTTTTTAGAGGGGAAGGAAGGGCGAAAGAGAAACATCAATGTGTGGTTGCCTCTCATGTGGCCCCCACTGGGGACCTGGCCTGCAACCCAGGCATGTGCCCCGACTGGGAATCGAACCGGCAACCCTTTGATTCACAGTCCACGCTCAATCCACTGAGCTACACCAGCCAGGGCTGCTCTACCATCTGTTACCTGAACAAGTTGTTCTGAGGATTGTCCACCTCAAACCTCACTTCCTCTTCTAAAACACATGCTCAACATTGTCTCTCTGGCCTTTCCAGTTTCAGGCAAAGCACCTGGACCAGCCTTTGCCCTCTGTCATCGGCACATACAAGAACCACCCCCTATACGCCCTGAAGAGGCATCTCCTGAAATACGAGGCCATCTATCCTGAGACAGCTGCCATCATTGGATATTGTCGCGGGGAAGCTGTCTACTCCAGGTGCGTGAGGCGGCCTGGTGGGCTTCGTGATGGCCTGGGATTATCAGCCTTCTGGGGCAAAGGGCGGGTAATGGCATTTATCTCATTTGTCATTTGGAATGAGCTTTATTGTGTGTAGGTGTGCTGTTGTGTGGGGTGATACACAGAGGAGAGTAAAGCTTGGAAATTAAAACAACATGGATTAAAAGATAAGGGGCAGGGGTGTTGTAGGGGAAAATAAAAAGTGGACAAACAAGGATCACATAGGACAATATAAAGACACCCCTCAGCTATAAGCTGAAAACATACCAAAGGAAAGAAGAAAGGATTTCATGAAAGTTAAAGTAATAGGATATTGTAATGTCTGTAGAGCTTCTGTTTGGGAAGATGACGTTCTGGAGATGGATGGTGGGGACGGCTGCACAACAAAGTGAGTGTCCTCAGTGCCACCGAACTTAAAAATAGTTATGATGATACATTTTATGTTGCGTATATTTCATGCAGAGTAAAAAGAAATTACCAAAAGAGGAGTGAAGGAAATAAGAGGGGGAAATGGATATAAAATATATACATAATTAAAACTGAAAATATTTTAGGAATATAAATTTAAGGTGAGGACAAATAAAAGTAGAAGCAGAACTTTAAAGAAATAGCAATAGAACCCCGGCTGGCGTGGCTCAGTGGATTGAGCATCGGCCAGTGAACCAAAGGGTCACTGGTTCGATTCCCAGTCAGGGCACATGCCTGGGTTGTGGGCCAGGTCCCCACTAGGGGACACATGAGAGGCAGCCACACATTGATGTTTCTCTCCCTCTCTTTCTCTCTCCCTTCACCTCTCTCTAAAAATAAAAAAAATCTTTTTTAAAAAAGAGAAATAGCAGTAGAAAGAAAACAAAGTGATTTTTTTAAAACATTGAAATACAAGATGGAAAAATAGATGTTCTTAAGAAATGGGAAAAGGAGGAGAAAAAAGGGAAATAGATGGTTTGAGTCCTGTGACTGGAGACTGCTTTCTGTATGTTAGTCCTGCAGGAGTCAGGCTAGACGCCCTGTCCAGGCTCTGTGTTGGAGCTTCCTGCCTGTCAGGGGCCCCAGCGGCCCACAGTCACAGCCTCCAGAGCCCCGGCCACCTCAACAGGAAAAGGCACAGGCTTCCTCAAGTGGTTGGGAGACAGGAAGTCTGGTAGGAAGAGAGTGCCAGGGTGGTGCACAGGGATCGGGTCAGTCACAGGGGAAGGCATGAGAGGTGAACGTTTTTAACGTAGTAATGTGTAACAGAATTTACCGTTTAACCATTTTTATGTGTACAGTTCGGTGGCATTAAGTACATTGTCACTGTTGTGCAACCATTGCCACCATCCATCTCCAGGACTTTTTCGTCTTCCCAAATGAAACTGTGCTCACTAAACACTAATTCTCCAAAATTCCCCGCCCCTGCCCCCAGGCAGCTACCCGGGGAGCTCTGTCTGTCTCTGTGAGTCTGTCTGCTCTAAGGACCTTGTGTAAGTGGACTCACGCAGTGTGTGATTAGCATCCGCTGGCGGGCACTGGTACTACTTTTCCTTCCGGCTGTTGTGAATAACGCTGCTGTGAACACAGGAGTATAACTAGCTCTTTGAGAGCCTGCCCGCAGTTCTTTGGGGTATATGCCCCAGAAGTGGGGTTGCTGGATCATAGGTAATTCTGCGTCTTACTTTTTATAGAACAGATGCACTGCTGCTGACAGCAGCGGCAGCATTTTACTCTTCTGCCAGCAGAGCACAGGGTTTCAGTTTCCCCACATCTCTAACCAACGCTTGCTCTCTGTTTTTCTGGTAATAGCCATCCTAATGGGTGTGAAGTGATTAGAGGTTGAGATTTACTCTGAGAGGTGTATGTGTCTACTTCCCTGCTCCTCTGCTTGGGGATGTCCACTCCTCCCTGACGCCCATGACGTAATTACTCATTTGGGCAATCAGGCGTGCAGCCTGCAGTGGGAGTGTGGCTGGAGTGCTCAGCTCTGACAGTGATGCTGCGGACAGAGAAGTGCTGCTCCAGCACCTGGAAAGAGTCCAGCACTCCCAGCAACCTTGCAAGGCAGAAGGACAGCTCATTATCCCTAGTTGTAGAGGAGGGTTCTGAGGCTTAGGAAGGGAAAGTGACTTGGCCGAGGTCACCCCACTAGGACGTGGCACAGAGGTGCTTTACCCAGGGCTGTGGTATCATGCTCAGCATCAGCCTCAGACTGGCAGATAGGTGAAGGGCCTGATTTCTGCACTAGAAGGAAATTTAGTGCCCCTGCTCCATGGAGGCCTGCTCTCTGGGCAAAGGTCAGGGCTACAACCTAAAGAAGAGATGGGCATGCCCTTCTAAAGAAAGCAGTTGAAGCTTGCTGGAAAGTAGAAGTACAAGGTTGGGGTATAGCTCTTAGCTCTGGAAGGAGAGTGAAGCTAGAGAATCTTTCTGCATAATCACAGGGTGCCAGGAATTGCTTGACCATTCCATGAACATGAACCTTAATTCCATGGTAATTTATTAATGTAATTATAATTTGTATATCATCTTTTGGGTTCACCACCCCTTCCCTGGACGCTCCACGGTATTTAGCAGCAGACCACACCTGGGCAGGCACTTGCTCAGTGGTAAGGATCTGTGCCTGCACTGCTGTGACTTTTACCTCCCCCCTTGCAGGCTGCAGAGGGGCTCTCACTGTGAGAGGAGAGGGGAAGGTATGGCCTGAAGCCCAAGACACAGCAATGCCATTTAGGTCAGGGTTTGTAAGTGGACTCAACACTCACAGGAAGTCCAAGTTAACTGTTTGTCTGAGGCAGGTCCCCTGGTTCCCTCAGGAGCAGAGCCTGCTCCAGGGCGTGAGGCAGAGCCTCAGAAGACTCTCCCGGGCTGTGCTCTTCCTTCTGGGAGGTCATAAGAGCACCCAGTGCTTGGAGTTCCTGTCTCTACTGTGCTCCATCAGGCAGGGTGTGAACTGAATTTGTCCTTTGTCTCCCCCTGTTGGCTCCGGTAGGGATTGTGTGCATGTTCTGCACTCCAGGGACACCTGGCTGAAACAAGGAAGAGTGGTGAGGCTTGGAGAAGTGCCCTATAAGGTAACCAGAGCTGGGGGTGGGGGGCACCCTGAGGGCAGTGGGGAGGCTCGGGACCAAGGCTGAGTGGAATAGCTCAGGGAGGAGGAGTGGGAACTAAGGGGTGCCAAGTACCTGCCCAGGATAGGAATCCAGGTCTGCCTTTCCCAGCTTGAGAGGAGGAGGAATGCATATACATGTCTGACTTTAATAAGGAATTTGTAAGAAATGGATATTCCAGAGCATGCCAGAAACCTAGGCCAAAAAACAGCCCTCAGATTCCTGGTGTGTGCTCAAATGCTCTGTAGGTAGGAGCTGTGTTACTGAGCTGTTCTAAGGGGCCAAAGCCCTGCTCTTTTTGGACACATTCACCAGGCATCAACATCCTTCCACTGGGTAACTTACCAGGCATTTTGCATGCATATATTCCCTACCAACTCTCAACAGCCATAGAGTTAACATTATGATGCCTATTTTACATATGAGAACTCGGGAAATCACTTGTCTAAGGCCTCACAGTTATGATACTGGCAGCACCCGGACAACAATCCCAGGCCCTGCCTCTGCTCCAGTGTTAGTTCTCTCCCACTGTACCACTGCACTAAGTCAGGTCAGCTGCCCACGGGAAACATGATCAGTACAGTACCACAACAGCTTGTCACAGGACACCCAGCCCTGTTTAACCAGGGGAGGACAGTGACACATTTGTTCTTTTTTGTCAGATCCCAAAAGGAGCCCTTTGGGTGGTAAGACTCTGGGACGGGGAGTAGAGAGGCCCCAGTTTGGTGGGCAGGGGCTGCAGGCAGTGGGAGCGGATCGTGCCAAAAGCAGGCTTGAGTGCATTGTGCTGCCTGCGTGGGCCTGGAGGACCGCTGGGGTTTCCCATAGACCGTCACCTTTCTTTTATGCTCCATATCAAAAACCAGTCTCTTCATGCCAGAATGGCACTGTCTGATTGAAATACAAACTTAAATTTTTTACTAGCCACATTAAAATCTTAAAAAAAAAGAAACAGGTAGAATTTTAACATGCTTAAATATTTTCAAATAGAACAAAATTACAACTAAAATATTGAACAACCATCACTCAGAACCGTCAGAAATCTAGTAGAAGTCTGACAACTACAGAATTAAGGAAACCACATCCATCCAGACTGGCAGGAGGGACACAGACGCAGAATGGGCTGATCCCATGCCCACGTGTAGTGGATAAAAATTCAGGAGGGATATCTCAGCAGTGAGGGGTCCCAGCCCCACACCAGACCCCCCAACCCAGGGTTCCAGTGCCAGGAAGGTAAGTCCCTATGACTTCTAGCTGCAAAAACCAGTGGGGATTGGGTTAGTGGAAGAAATTTCTGGAGCCCCAAGCAGTTCCTCTTGAAGAACCCACACACAGACTCACCTACTCAGACTCACTCCCTCTGAGCTCCAGCAGTGGGGTAGCAGCTTGAAAGGCACCAGTAGCATACAGGAGAAACTGAGGTGTCTGGCATGAAGGCGAGCAGAAGCCAGTTTCCCTTTTCTAAATGCTCCCCCCGCAGAGACAGGAAACTGATGGCACATGTGAGACTCCATCAACCTGGCTGACACTGTTTGACCTGCCTTGGAGATCCCCAGAGACTCTGCCCCACCCAACTTATAGGTCCATGCAAGCTGCTTTTCCATATGAATGGCTGGTCTTGACTCACGCTGCACAACTTCCTAAATCCTCTCAAACAAGCAACAGCTGGTGGCCTCAGTGAGCCTCAGGCCTGGCACTAGCAGCAGCCAGCCTAGATTCACAGCTTGGCTTCTCCTGGGAATCTCTAAGCCTCGGACAAGTAGCAGCCATCTCAGGTTGCTTTATATCTCAGGCAGGGAGACCCCAGTCCAAACACAGGTAGGGGCTGACCTTGGCCTGCACCTCACGGGAAACCCCAGGGCCAGCATACCCAGTGGACAGCTACAGACCATATCAGAGCACCACCACCCTGCCTCCACACAGCTGATCCTCCGTGGAGGTCAGAGTTTGGTGGTCAGTGGTCACAGCCAGTCATTGTAGCTGACTGGCCTGAGTAAATCCCTCCCATTGACCTGCCAAGGGCAGCCAAGGCTCAGCTATGAGAGGAGCATATACTCAGCCCACTCGAAGGACACACTTCAAGTACCCAGCTTGGGTGACAGGAAAGGCTGTGTCACTGGACCCTACAGGACACCTACTACATTAGGCCACACTACCAAGACACAGAGTCAAAGCAGCTCTATCTAATACTTAGAAACAAACACAGGGAGGCTGCCAAAACAAGAGAAAGAAACATGGCCCAAATGAGAGGACAGCTCAAAACTCCAGAAAAAAGAGCTAAATGAAATGGAGATAAGCAATCTATCAGATGCAGAGTTCAAAACACTGGTTATAAGGATGCTCAAGGAACTTAGTGAGGACCTCAGCAGCATAAAAAAAGGTCCAGTCAGAAATGAAGGAGTCATTAATTGAAATAACAATTGATGGGGAAACAACAATAAAGTGGATGAAGCCGAGAATCAAATCAATAACTTGAAACATAAGGAACCAAAAAACAACCAATCAGAACGAGAAGAAGAAAAGAGAATCCAAAAAACAGGGTAGTGTAAGCAGCCTCTGGGACAGCTTCAGCGTTGCAACAGTCACATCATAGGGGTAACAGAAAGAGAAGAGAAAGCAAGAAATTGGAAATCTATGTGAAAAAATAGTGAAAGGACTTTCCTAATTCGGTGAAGGAAATAGACATGTAAGTTCTGGAAGTACAGAGAGTCCCAATTATGATGGATGCAAAGAGGCCCACTCCAAGACACATCATAATTAAAATGCTGAAGGTTAAAGATAAAGCATCTTAAAAGCAAGAGAAAAGAAGTTAGTTACCTACAGGGGAATTCCCATAAGACTGTTAACTGATTTCTTAAAAGAGACTTCACAGGCTAAAGGGACTGGCAAGAGATATTTAAAGTCATGAAAAGCAGGGACCTACAGCCAAGATTGCTCTAACCAGCAAAGTTATCATTTAGAATTGAAGGACAGCTAATGAGCTTCCCAGACAAGAAAAAACTAAAGGAGTTCATCGTCACAAACCATTATTATATGAAATGTTAAAAGGACTTATTTAAGAAAAAAAAAATCAAAAAAGTATGAACAATAAAATGGCAATAAACATATATCTCTCAACAGCTGAATCTATAAAACAAACTAAGCAAACAAGAAGAACAGAGACAGAATCATGGATATGGAGAGCATTTTGATGGCAGCCAGATGGGCAGGACATATGGAGGAATGGGTGAAGAGGTGAGGGGATTAAGAAGTACAAACAGGTAGTTACAGAATAGCCATGGGGATGTAAAGTACAGCATAGGAAATGGAGTAGCCAAAGAACTTATACCCGTTACCCATGGACATGAACAATAGTGAGCACACTTCCTGAGGGAGTGGGGGGTGCTGGGTGGAGGGGGGCATAAGGGGAAAAATCAGGACAACTGTAATAGCAGAATCAGTAAAATATAATTTTAAAAAAAATTTCAAATACGTTTGAAATGCTGTCATTTCAGCATGTAATATCTTGGAATGTTAAGATATTTTACACATTTTTTTCTTATTAAGGCTTTGAAATCTAGAATTGTATTTTACTTCCAATGCATCTCATTTGCTATTAGGCACATTTCAGCCGTCTGGTGGCGCTCCTACTAGCACAGTTCTGGTATGACCCCAGACCTCAAGTCCCCGTGCTCTGAAGCCTGCTGTCACAGCTGCCGCTCCTGCCTTATCTTCTCTTGTTAGGGTTACGGCCACCTGCAGCCCTTGGGCTCATTTGCAATATGGCCATCATGGGCTCTCTCCGAAACACAGAGTGCATGGACACCTCCTGGGTAGCCCACCCTCACCCCGCCCAGAGTCCCACATCGTCCGTGGGTCGCGGTACCTGTGGTGCTCCACAGGCCACATTTCCTCCTGCGTGCCAGAGCTTCCATAGTCCCCACGCTCGTATTCCCGAACACCTTGCTCTGCGGCCCTTTTTACTTGACCAGTCCCACTTTTGCCCTTTCAGACTCAGCTGAGATGGGGCCTGTTCTGAACAGCCTGACTTAACCTCTCCCTTCCCGGCGCTGGGCGAGGGCTCCTGCCTCTGGGCCCCATCTCACCCCTACTCTTCCCTCTGACCTGTAGTCTTCTCTGTCTCCCCACAGGAGCCTGTGCTCCTTAAAACAAAGACTGCCCCTGTTGACTGGTGTCACGGTGTGGTCTGTAGTAGATGCTCATTGGGTCTTTGCTGAACAGCACTGGAAGAGTGGCTCCCTTAGAAAGGGACTGAGCCCCACAGGGGTGACAGGTGGTGTGCCCAGAGACCATGGCAGAAATGGCCACTGGAACAGCAGTCAGAGGTCTACAGCTCTCAGGTCACATCCAGCCTGGGTCTTGTTTTCGTGGGGCCCTTAGTTTCAGAATGCTTTTTATGTTTTTTTAATGGATTTTAAAAAGAGAAATAAAGAACATGCAGCAGAGGTTGTATGGGACCCTTTACAGAAAGGGTTTGCCAACCCCTGCGCCAGAGGCAGCCCAGGCCCGGGAGCCAGTCCGTAGCCCACGCCTGTGCCGCTCTGTGTGGAAGTTCCGCCCCCTCTTCCTCCTCACCAGTCCTCCACTCCTTTCGCCCTTCACTCCCCTGTGAGAATTCTGGTGTTGGCGGCCAGGCAGCTGCAGGGGTGTGCTCGGCATTTCGAACTGCCAGGGTGCACGGCACAGCCTGTTTTCTGGAATTTAACCCTGGCCCTGTCACTCACCTGGCCATGGCATCTTAACACATTGTATGCGGCAAACGTAGTTATACGTTTTACGTTGACTGGTGGTGGAGCGCGGGACACGTATAAATACGTGTTTTGTAGACTAGCGTTAGAAAATAGGTAACGTATAAATACGTTTATTTTTATACTTTTTTATTGCCCTAAAGGGATGCTAACATGCAGATATATGAATTCCAAAGGACAAAATTTGGGTCTCTAACACATACAATGGTGAATTATGTATGTATGTATGTTTTAACGATTATCACAAAAAAACACTACTAAAACTTCATTCTTTCTTTTTTTACATACTATTACCACACAAAAACACACTACTAAAACTTTATTCTTTCTTTTTTTACACATTTTACGTACTTTTTTCCAATATATTTTCAATAAATAGGAATTTTTACATATTTTATTAATTTCAATTTCCAGTGAGTTTTCCAGTATTTGTTTAAAATTTAAGAAAAATAATTCAGTGTACATTTTATAGTAAATCACAAAAAGTTTCATTGAAAAAAAATATGTAAAACTAAAGTTACCGTAATTTTACTGAACATTGCCATTTGCGCAAAACATTAGCAAAAACGGCCCGCGCCAACTGTTAGTGCGCGATAAGAGCTACCCACATATAAAAGTGACATCGTTTCCGAGTTTCAGTTTCCCTTTCAGTGATGGAAGTTTAGAACAAAGGATAGTAATCTGTCCTTGGCTGTTTTGCTTTCTGCTTGTTTCAGTTACCTGTAATCAGCCGTGATCTCAAAATATTAACTACATGGACTGAACACCGTGCCTGGGACAGTGAGCCTTCTGTGGCTATCGGCTGGTGGTACTGGTGCTCATAGCTCTGTTATTCATGAAGGGAGTAAAATGCACACCCATCTCGGGTCCCTCTGTTGCTTGTTTTGTAACAGGCGCAAAGCACTGAGCACAGTGCCTGCCACACTGTACAGTAAGCACTCAGGAAGTGCTAGCCTTGGTTGTAAACTGGCTGTTCCCTCTGGTGTAGATGGTGAAAGGCTATTCCAACCGGGCCCGGAGAGCCCGCCTTGCTGAGCCCCAGCTGCAGGACCAAAATGACCTGGGCCTGTTTGGCAGGTGGCAGACAGAGGAGTACCAGCCACCCATGGCTGTGGGCGGAAAGGTAAGGGCAGCGCCCGGTGGGGTCAGGACCAGGCTGCTGTATTCTGCAACTGGCCAGACCTGGCATGCTACCCTCTGCAGGTCCCCCGGAATGAATTTGGGAACGTGTACCTCTTCCTGCCCAGCATGATGCCTGTTGGCTGTGTCCAACTGAATCTGCCCAACCTGCACCGTGTGGCTCGTAAGCTGGGCATCGACTGTGCCCAGGCCATCACTGGCTTCGATTTCCATAGGGGCTACTCCTACCCTGTGTGCGTGAGGGGTCTTCCATGGAGGCTGGAAGGAGGGGCGGGAAGTCATGGTGAAGGAGGTGGGAAGTTGATGTGGGGTTGGTGGGAGTTGAGGCCCAGTGGATCTTATTTTCCAGGTTTTACTCTGAACTTGGAAAATGAGCCTTAACACTTTACCTTTTACACTTTTGACACCTTTACTCTAGCTTCCATCCAGGGGCAGAAAAACCAGTGAAGCCAGCATTTAATAATGTTAGATTAAAACACTTTTCTGGGGGTGGTCACAGGTGACCTTGTGGGGGCAGCGTTCTTCCTGGTTGGTGACCTCTGCCTGCATGTGGTGGGGGCAGGGACGGGCTCATCCCAGTTCGTAGGCAGTGCCAGGGTCCCCGGGCGTGCCTTCTGCATGAGTGGTATCTGTGAGCAGCTGTGGCCAGGACTGTGGACCAGCTGACACAGGAAATCCTTCAGAGCTTAGGAGCGGCCCACTGTCCTCTACAACGGGAGGAAGAGAGGCCAGAGCAGGGATCAGGCTTGAGGAAGACCGCCCATGTTGCATCCCCACAGAACCGATGGGTATGTAGTCTGCGAGGAATACAGAGACGTGCTCCTGGCCGCCTGGGAAAATGAGCAAGCACTCATTGAAAAGAAGGAGAAGGAGGTGAGCAGCCTGGCCAGGGCTGGCCTGGGTGGGGGCTTGAGGTGGGAAAGCAGAACGACTGGGGAAAGTGGGCACTTGGGACGGACAGGTGCCTCGCTTGCAACGACTGTAGAAGGAGAGTCCGTGTGCTCTGACGCTCTTTCTGGCTCCCCGACTGCATGGGAGGCACCATAGGGAGCCAGCACTGGATAAAACGACCCTGCCTACACCTCACAACCCACTGTCTCCTGCATCTATTCCCCGTCAGCTGTCTGGATCCCAGCTCCAGGGACAACTGCCCTGCTGCTGACACCTGCCTCTTGAAGGAACTGCCTGTGGCCCCGGTGTGGAGAACTCTTCCCCTAAAAGTTTTAGAGTCGGAAACAGTTACAAAGAGGCCTTTGTTTTTGATGCCTTTCATGCGTCTTATAAGTCACTCCAATTTTAAAACTGAGGCTTGGTATAGTTAAACTTTTTTTAACCCAAAACAGTTACATACATACATATATATCCCCATAGGTTCCATGTCGATATTTTTCCTGGAAACGGCAGTACTTACATTCTGTGCTTACCCTGTCTCATTTCTGCGGCAGAAAAGGGAGAAGCGGGCCGTCGGGAACTGGAAGCTGCTGGTTAGAGGCCTACTCATCAGGGAGCGGCTAAAGCTTCGCTACGGGGACACGGTCAGTGGGCGTCCTCGGTGCGGAGGACAAGCCTGGGGTGGAGAGGGGGCGACTCAGACGTCACTGGCCCACGTTCTGCCTGGACATACGTCATAGATCGATCAGCTTTATTTTTGAATGCCACGGACCTGTGTCTCCCAGGCCCTGTGTCCGTCCTTTGTTGGCAGACGTGTCCCTGGAGTCAGCCTCGGCTGCCACTTCTGGCCCCCGGCCCTGCCCTAGCACCCCCTTTTCTGCTCCTGTCCGCACAAGTGAGTGAGTGCGTGCCTGCTGTGGCGCTAACCCCTGCAGGAGGAGACGGGTTCCTGTATTTCTGTGTTTGACCGCCTGCTCTTAGCCTTGTGGTGTTCCCAGTGCCTGCGATCATCCCTGAGGCCAGAAGTACTCTGCAGCACCTGCCATTTGGCAGGCCAGCCTGTGGACACAGGCAGGAATTTTTCACGTAGGCCTCATACACAGTGTGGTCGGTACTGGGTCAGAGACAGCAGAAATGTGCTCTGGAAGCAGCTGTGACCACGCCTCTCCAACCCCCCATGGTGCCTGTTTGCTTTTAAAAAAATAATGCTTGTCATGCTCCTCTCTCAAATGCTTTCGTTGACCCCTTCATACCTGGCTTCATGCCTGACTGTTCCTTTCACCCTCTGCATCCAGACCCCTGCCCCAGCCGGCCCAGGCCCAGGGAGTGCCTCCTCCAGGCACTGGTCACTTTTGTGCAGGAATGAAGTAGTGCATGCAAAGCACTGGGCACAGTGATCTCCCAGGTTTGATTGTACGCTCCTGGAGGGTAGTTTCCTGCCTAGACATCTTGGCATTCCCTCAGCTCGTAAGTTACCAGTACCTGCTTGGGTGAGTCCCCGGTCTAAGGAACAGGCCTTGGTTCTCTGCCAGCCCCAGGCAGGCTGCTGCTGGGGGAGTTAATGTCTGAGGTTGGTGCTTCCTCGTGTCTGCTGAAGTCACTGACCTGTGTGTGGCCTGTTTCCCTCCACTGTCCTCACCTCTCCAGAGTGAGGCAGCAGCTCCCCACACAGCGGAAGGTGGACTCTCTTCTGATGAAGAGGAAGGAACCAGCTCTCAGGCAGAAGCGGCCAGGATCCTGGCTGCTTCCTGGCCCCAAAACCGAGAGGCCAAGGAAGAGCAGAAGGCAAAGTGCCCTAAGAAAACCAGAAGGGAAAAGGCAGCGGCTTCCCACCTGTTCCCATTTGAGAGGCTATGATGAGTGGCCACCTCGTGATAGACTCTGCCCCACGGGCCCCACACATGCTGCAGGGGATGCCCAGGCCTGGAGCTGGTGGCATCTCTGCTGAGAAGGCAAACAAGCATCATGTGGGGCGGACAAGGATCCGAGGGACAGAGGGTCAGATTGAGGCGGGGCTGCAGGTCTGGTCTGGCCCCAGACCTTGTGGTAACCACTCACCATAGGGTGGGCCTTCAAAGCTTTTTGCTCCCGTACCCTATGCCTTGAGCTACAGAACACTTCCCTGGAGACCCTCCTGCACCTAGACTTGGTTCTCCCCATTTTTGGAAATAAGAGTTTTTTACAGAAACCACTGGGAAATTTTCAGACCAGGGCACATGAGGAATGCACCAGTCCTTTCTTCCAGGCAGATTCTTCATCTGTCAGACGTTTATGCTCTTGCCTATCTTGCCGACCTCAGACCCTCTCTGCAGGCCGCTCGTTTTCCCTCAGGTATACTAATACTGCTGAATGCTGTCCCCTTACAGTATGGCGAGCACAGGTCATCTCAGATTGTGATATTGTTGGGATCTACTTTTCAAAGCTACATTTCATGATGACAGAAGACTAGAATTAAAAGCCAAAATCAGGAATATTGAAAAGGCAAAGCTCTCAGAATTAAAGAAATATTAGTAAGAGTGGATCATTGTTGAAATAGAATCTATTCATTACTGGATAAATTTCATAAAGCTCTATGCACTATATTCAGGAGAAATAACATTTTGAGAAATAAAGCATTTATCTAAAAAGGCTCAGCTCTATTTTCTTTCAGATTTTATGTCAGCTAAGAAAACACAATGACTGATTTGTACACATATTGAGACTACATTACAGATAAGATTCTGTTGTCACGCAGGCTGGGAGCTTACTACACACACGGAGGTGTGGGTTTTTTTTACTTCTATGTTTAAGCAAGGAGATATTTCATCACTGACGGGAGCCATTATGAGTCAGTTTTATCCCAGGGAAACCAACAAAACACTTGGGGTGTGACTCATGCACAAAAGCCTGGCTGGAACACTCTTGTTGAGAAACAAACTGGGGTTGCCACGGAAACTGCAGAGCCGCACATTTCCTGCACCGGAGCCTTTCTCCTAGAAGTAAGCGACTTGTTTTCTGGGAGTTCAGTCGAGCATCACCCTGTCCCTGCAGAAATAACTTGTTTCTCAGGCAGATGTCAGCTCCTAGGAGGCATTATGGAAGTCAAATAAAACATTCGGTTTTGAGAAATATAAAAATAGGTTTTGGAAAGTTATCACTTGCTTCAGATCTTGTAGCAAAAAAAAGAATTATTCAAATTGCTGGCTTCAGAGTGGACGGTTAGCAGCAGTCCCCTGCTTCAGATCAGGAGGCAGCAGGAATGAAAACATCACATGTGTCTGCCGTTTCGGGGGCTTCTCCCAGTCAGTCCTCAGAGCGGACCGGTAGAGCAGCACGGCACTGTCCTCATTTTACAGGTGAGGAAACAGGCTCAGAGCGCCCTGATGTTCCCAATATCACCCGGCCAATGAGTGGGAGACTTGGGGTTGGAATTCAGGTCTGTGCCAACCCAAAGCCAAGGACGCTGTTCGCACTGCATTGGACGGTGGTCCCATCCCACGTCTCCCTCGTGGCACATTCTGAGGATGGGTGAAGTGTGAGTCATTCACTTCAACTCCATCCAAAACACAGCAGACTTTGGTATCTAAGACTTCTAAATGCTAGACCTATAGAGTTGTCCCTTTTAAAAAAACAACCTACTTTTACCACTAAAAACAACTTAACAACTGAGTAAAATTAACATAGTTTTTACTAAATTTTACAGCTGAATTCTTTAAGATACAAACTTCAGAAAGAATACAAAACCAAAAGGGATAATGACAAGGTCCTATAAAAGATATCTCAAAATTTATTTTGATATCCTATCAAAAATACAAAAGTAATACAAATTTCACGATTTTTCAAAGGCATCCAAATATTAACATTATTTTGCTCCTGAACACCACTTGAAATTGGCAGTAATTTGGAGTCTGTGCTAGGAAGAATTTCAAAGACCAAATCCCAAGGCTTTGTGTGTAGCTGTCATGTAGTCACACCGTGTTTTCCAAAAGCATCCTGTGAGGACTCAGAGATGCAGTGGAATGGCCCGTGGTGAAGAGCAGTGACACTATTTCGGTCCTTAAACACAGAAATCAGCTCCGGGCCCTGCTGTCTTTCCCAAGAAGAATCTCAGTCTGTGACCCAGATACACCAGGAGAGATTATTAGGTCACTATTTCCAGAAGTTCTGACCCCTTATTCAACTACTAAGTACTTATCTGCTAAAGCAACCACTCCCAGCAAGGCAAAACAATTTCTGAATAGTGAAAAGATAAAAGATAATACAAAGAATCTTTCAGGACATCAAGGTCACAACATATTCTTCCGAAGGATGTGCGAGTAAGTGGGAAACTTAGGAAATACGTGAATTAAGTGTGGGTAGGTTTTATTTTGGAGGAGCAACATGGTGGACACGACAGATAAATCCCAGAAGCCACCACTGGAGGCCTGGCTGCTGCTGTGGGAAGTACTCACTACGAAGGGAATGAGGCCAGACAAGCGCATTCAAACCCACAGGTCGCTAAGCCTGAGGCCGCTAAGTCTGGGTTTTGATTGGGGGTCACTAGGAAGGAGTGTAGGATAATGAAGCTTCCAACTTTCCCCACCCGTTTTCCCAGCCTTTTCTTTCAATGGCTGACGAAAAAAAAACTATCTTCAAGTACATAGGTAGTGTCTGATGCCAGAGGAAACACTTTACTCTGTATTCTCCACCTCAGAGGGAAAAACCCTTTTGCTAACACTTGTTTCAAAAGCATTTTAAAACTTCCCAGTGACCCAGAACACTGACAGTGGTAACTTTTTTTTTTTAAAACCATGTAAGTCACACTCCCGTTTAACACTTTTCTGTGATCGGAATTAACCAGCCAGTAGGTTCAAGGGTGTCTTTTTCTGTAATAGTCTGAAATGGTCATCATTCAGGTTTTCTGTTTTGCTTTTCAAGTCTTCAAACAACTCCCTCTTAGGGTAGACGAAGCAACCCTGAAGCACATATGAAGTGAAAACAAAAACTCAGGGCCTTTGGAGGTCCTGTACACTAAAAAGATTCTGCCAAACCATAAAAAGAGTGTAAAGCCAACGAATGTCCAGTTTCCTCCACGACATCTCCAGTGAGTTTTCTGTTTGAAAAACCGAATCAAGTTCTATCCACACACTGGCTTCAGAGACTGTGGGCTAGTCTCCCGGCAATCCAGTGCTGATGAGAGACAGCTGGTACAGGTGGCCCTGTCGCATCCAGGGTGTGGCTGGTGGCTGTGGCGGAGCCCTGGCACTCACCTCCGGGGGTGGGAGGCAGTAAGGGGTAAGGCAGCAGGTCTGTGTCGCCTTGACATCTGCAGATACCAGCTGAATGAAACACATGAACCAGCTACACACAGTCCCAAGAGAAGGGGAGGGAACAAGCAGGAGGAGACTTGTCACACTGCCAGAGAGGAGCTGCCTCTTGCCCATCGAAGCTGTTTACTGGCAAGAAAGGGGGTGGAGAGACGTTAGCAGGTGAACACCAAACCCGATGAGGGCACGCCGCCAAGGCCGGCTCCTTGAAGAGCGGAGCGGGTGCAGAATCCAAAACCAACGTGCGCTGGTGTGCAGCAGGGTCAGGGAAGCGGGGGGCATGCCGGATCCTGAAGCTCATGGATATTGGGTGGGTGCCAGGTGCTTCACTCGAGCTTCTTGGCTGGCACCCGAGTCCGAGCAACGATGATGGGCACAAGGGCCAGGCAGCCGAGGAAGAGGGCCCACAGGGGCCGGTAAAAGAGCCAGCCAGCAGCCACGGTCAGCAGGGTCAGTGAGGTGGCCATGCAGAAGGCAAAGGCCTTCAGGCCAATGTTGACCAGGTCGCGGAAGACAGGAAACCAGTCCACTGTGGGAAAGAAAAAGGCAGTGAGGCTTCCGAGGACACCACGCTCTACGTCTCAAGTCAGCAGATGGTTCCCCTCTCGAGACAAGGGTGGGCCTTGCCGCCAGGTGAGTGCGGAGAGAAGGTCAGTGGTGGAAGGAAAACACCCTGCTGGTGAGGGCTGGAAGGTCCAAAAGGGGAGGAGCGCTCACTCCTGAGCTGTGGCCGTGCACACCCAGTCACCACTGCGCACCGCTCTGGGGAGAAAGCACGTGCAAGTGCTTGGGGAACGTGAAACTGTGTGGTGAAAACAGCCTGAGGCCAATACAAAGACATCTGACCATAACAGTGGCAAATGCCATTTGCTGTGCACTCAACAAAGGAGACAGGACAGACCCTTCTACAGATGCCTATCCGGGCCCCTCGGCCTCTCCCGGCAGTGTTCGTTCACTCAGGCAGTCGGGCGCTGCGGGCACTGAGGGAAACAAGTTAGCCTCAGCCGCCCCGCCTCAAGGATCTCACAGGCTGCGGGCCCCACGTGAAGGCTAGGATCCAGCAGGACCCATCCCTGTCTCTGACCTGTCTCGCCTCTCCAGCATGGCATCCCGTGGCTGCTGTCCACTGGGGAAATCTTCACTCAGTTCCCACGAGGCCCCAGTGGGCTAGTGCCACTGGGTTACAAAGCACGTCCAGGTGCCCTGCGGTGGCTCCAGGACCCTACAGGCCATTTAGCAGCTCAACTCTGTCTACTCAGGGAGCAAGCACCCCTACTTTGCCCTCATAATGAGCAGAGTTCCCGCTTTTGAGCCGTGACCAGGTGTCGGGCACTGCGTGCACCGTCTCATTAAACCCTCGGGCCCACTCTGGAAGGCCGGTGCTATTCTTCACCTCATTTACCCACAAGGTCACCGAGGCCCAGGGAGTTCAACTCGCCCAAAGTCCTACAGCTAGAAAGCACTAGAGCCAGAGTTGAAACTCAGGCCTGAGCTCTAAGCCATTGCTCTGAGTCTCGAAAGGACAGGGGCCTGTCCGTCCTGTTCACCGTGTGGTCTGCAGGGCTCAGAGCCACGCCTGGCACACACCAGGCACACGGTGAGTTCTCACCGAGTGAACGGGTGCTTTCGCTGCAGGCTCCCGAATCACTCCACCTGCACTTCGGGTCTCTCCAAGCTCTGGAGTCTGTTCTGAGTCTGGAATGTCAGCATTCCAGACAGGGAAGAATCAGAGGGTCTTGGCAGTCAGGGACGGAAAGAAGGCCCATCTGAGATAGATTCCAACCTCCTCATCTTGACGATGCGGAAGTGAGTCTGAGAGGGGAGACGGCCTGTCCAGGAGACCACCACGATGGGCTCAGCGCAGAGGAGAAGGATGGAGGCTTCTGTTCAAATTCAGATCTCCCGAGTGGTGCCCAAGATGCAGCTGGCCTTCCTGAGCACAGTTCAGCTACCCACAGAAAACCTCAGGGAAGTGTCCTTCCCCTCCCTGCACCTCAGTTCTCCCATCCATAAAATGAGGCAGCTGGCCCTCCCAGCTCTAAGAGTCTGGGATGTATGCAGCCAGACCTCTCCCCAGCTGGCATGGGTAAGTTGGGGAGAGGTTTGCTGGGGCCCAGAGAAGGCTGACAGGATCACCTAACTGGGCAGGGACACACTGGGGTAAAGGCTCAGATGGAAAGTCCCCTGAAGCCCCAACCTCCCGTTGCAACAGTCTGACCCAGCCCTTACTCAATCAGCCGGGACGCTCAGTCCTGAACCAGCCCAGGGCACTTGGGCAACTACAGGGCTCACTGGTGCCAACCACGGGCCAGGGGAGCAGTCCAGCAAACTCCCCTGTGCCCCAGAATTGCTGGCTTGCCCAAATCGAGCCGCGTTTTGGGGGTAGAGAATGAAGTATAACAATTTTTTAGTGATTCCTATTTGCCAAACATTTCATAAAACTACAAATCAGGTGTGCAGTAACTGCAGCTGAGACAGAATGGAGGCTGCCCCAAAGGGTTCAGAGATCTGACATCAGATTTCAGGCCCGGCCACTCAAAGGAGGGCCAGCCTCCTCACCGTGGCTACTCAGCCGTGGGATGAAGGGAGGAAGGAACGAGCAAGGGAGTGGGCAAAGCAGAGCCAGGTCCCCAGACCCCAGGGCTAGGCCAGCCTCCCAGGGTCGGCATCCACTCTGCCCTCACCCCCGAAAGCATCTGGTCTCTCGTGCCTGCCTTCCTTTGCTCGTCCATCTCAAGACTAGGGAGTGGGGACTCAGATGGACCAAAGGCCCGCTCCGGGCCCCAGGGCGCACGCCCTCAGGGAGAAAGACTGACGGAGGATGGTGTGAGAAGCCTGGAGGAAGCGCAGGGCACTCAGAGAGGGCAGTCGAGGCTCCCCACCCGTCCCTTCGCGCCTACCCAGGGTGTAGAGGATCCGCGTCATGAGGCTGATACCCGTGAACATGGCCATCCAGCCAGCAGCCCGCAGGCCCCATGTCTTCATGGAATTGCTCTTCTGTTCTCTCAGAAACACCTCCTGCAGGACAAGGCGGGATAATAGGGTGTTACACCTCCTGCCTGCGGGGGTTACCGGCCTACCCAGCTGGCTGGCCAGGAAGCTGAGGGGCCCACGCCACCACAGCAGACACTGGCCCTTTCTGAACAGACCAGAGGCAGATAAGGGCACACCTCCCACCAGGTGTATGTGCCTCCCGAGCCTAGCACAGGAGGGCAGGCTGTGCACACAGATCTTCGTGGAAGGCATGGGCCCGCCTCAGATCGCAGCCCACCTCCTTCAAGAGCCCTCAGCCCGACATCTCGTCCTGGCTGGTGTGGCTCAGTTGGTTGGAGCGTCATCCCATAGACTGAAAGGTCACGGGTTTGACTCCCGGTCAGGGCACATACCCCGGTTGCGGGTTTGATCCTAGGTCAGGGCACGTATGAGAAGGCAAACCAATTGATGCTTCTCTCTCACGCTCTCCCTCTCTCCCTTTCTCTCTCTAAAAGCAATGAAAAAATGTCCTCAGGTGAGGATTTAAAAAAAAAGTCTTTAGCCCAACATCTGGAAGGAGCCTGACCCTCCCTCACATGACAGTGGTACCTTTCTGGGGTCATTTACCAACATCCCTGACCGTGGGGATGTCTGACTGTGCCTGCAAGGCGCTATGGAAACCGCTTCATGAACGGTGCCCGACTGAATCTCGGACGCTGCTCGTGGCATCTGGGACACCCTCTCCTGGCTTCCCTCCTACTTCTCAGGCCGCTTCTTCCCTCCCACCGTCCCCTAAATGCTGAAATTCTCCAGCTGCCTCAGTCTACGCTCTCTCGCCAGGAAACCCACCCGTATGTCAGTGCCTCCCTAGGCTGCCGCCGTGGCACCTCCCTGAGCTCCCCACTGTGTGACATCTCCACTTCAAGTCCTGGCACATCCAACACTGACTGACACTGGAGCGTCCACCCCAACCTGTTCCTCCGTATCATCTCCATCTCGGCAAATGGTAGCGCCCGCCCACCTGCACAAGCCGAAATCTGGGTGGCAAACTTGGCTTGTTCCTCCCCTCACCACCTCCCATCCAGGCCATCGCAAGTCCTGTCAACACTGGTCCCCGTTTCCTCAAACCTCCTCTCACCGTCACCCCCCCTCACCAGGACCCCTGCGGCAGCCTCCTCCCCGCTGGCCTCCCTGCTGCCGCCATCGCCACCACCTTCCCCGCGCAGCAGCCTGCCGAGACCCTGTCGCCTGCGCCCCGGCCCCGTGGCTGCCCACTGGAGACCAAGCCGGGTGTCCACCTGCCCCGAGGCCCTCGCCGAGCGGCCTCTGTGCTGAGAGCACGTCTGCGCAGTCGTGCCCGGCCGTCACCTGTGGGGACGGTATGAGAGCTAACATCCACCGCTTCCTGTTCACCGGTCACTGCCCTAGGTGCTCTACAAGTATTAGTCAATCCTCAAAATAACTTGATGAGGTAGGCACACTTACTTCATTTTACAGATGAGGAAACCGAGGCTCTGAGGGGACAAGTAACACAGCCGGGGTCTCACCCCAAGCAGTTAACTGAGCTATAAGCTTGAGGGCAGGGATCACATCTGTTCTGTCCCTGTGTCCCTGGTGCTTGGTAAAAACTAGCTGAATGGAGATTATCATCTTCACAACAACCAGGTAAGGTAAGGATAATTGCAATAATCAGTTTTTTTAAATCTCCATTTTACAGAGGGGAGCAGGCTGAGAGGATAATTAACTGCTCAGGGTCCCACAGCCAGCAGACGGCAGAGCAGGGCTTGAGCAGGGGCTGCCTCAGTGCCCCTGCTTGTCCACACTGCACTCTCCTGTCCCCGGGACTGAAATCTGGACCTCCCGACTCGCAGGGCTGGGGTTTCTCAGGGCCCCGGGCTGTCTCCGTGGCTCCGAGCCTTCTCTCCCCACTCGGCAGAGAGCTTGGAGCCTGTGCTGGAGGCGCAGAGTGATCAGGAGCTCTGCCCATCTGCTCTGTCACAGCCTTCCCTCCGGGGCAGTTACCTAAGCCACGAGCACCGCCACGCCTCTCTACGGGGACAGCTCTGCGACCTGGGCCTCTACCTGCAGGAAGATGGAGGCCTGGGGACCAGGCTGGAGCCCTGGGAGAGAGGGAAAGGCCTGGACAGGGCCTCCTAATTTTAGAAATGCCCCACGTGGCCCTGAGAGCTACTGGAGGGAAGGGTGACTCATGCCCTGCCAGGCTGGGAGGCGGCAGCCCCACCCTGAGGTTGGCAACCGGGCTCCTGGGCTGCAGCCCAGCCACACGCTAGTCCTGGCTACAGAGGGCTGGGCCCATGCAACGTGCGGGGCTGGGGGCTAAAGTGAGAGGGATGACGGCTCAGGGCCTAAGAACAGGGTCAAAAGGGTCCCAGCTAAGCCCCCACACCTGCCCGCTGCCCTTACCCATTCAAACCCTTCTGGATGCAAAGCCCAGCAATCCTACTCAAAGCAAGCACAGAATGTACCACGACGGGTACACTCTGTTCATCAACAGTGTAAAAGCTGTCTTTCTGTTAAAGGGTTTCCTGCCCAGAGAAAGTGGCTACTCTAGGCATGCAATGGAGCTTATCAGCACATCTCTGTACCCCTTCTCCTTGGAACTCAGGTGACGTGGGACCCTCCCTCTTCCTTCTACAGATAAGAACACGGGTGCCCGCCCTCACCCGGTCCTGGGACTCTGCTCAAATCCCTTCGCTGCCCCCCTGATGCTGAGGGGCCCCTGCCCACTCAGCGGCCTTGCTTCCCCTGACCCCGCTCTCCGGCAGTGGCCACACGGTCACTCCTGATGCCCCAACGAGGCGAACTCCGACCTGCCCGGACTACTTCCAGCACTGGCCCCTTCTCTTCAGTTGGCACTCAGCAGGAACGTTACTCAGAGAGGCCTTCCCTGTCAAGCACATTTCCCACTGTCATGCCTGTTTACCCCCGACCATCGGTCTCTCCTGCACGACAGCCAGCGCAGGTGCCCTTGTCTGCTTCACTGCTGAGTGTCTCCCCCCAAGGCTGGAAGCCTTTTGCCCACTGTTGTGCCCAGCACAGACTGGCATGCAGGGAGATGCTTACTTCTTTTTATTTTCCTTGCCTCCTAGCACTGGCCATGACCACCAGTAGTACGTGCTTATGAAATAACCACAGGAGGGAAGTGCCAGGGAGGGAGACACCAGTCCCCCATCACAGAAGTTGGCCACTCACCTCTGGTGAGAAGTCCCCGTGGTGCAGGAGAAGCAAGGTGTCCCCAGACTTGGTGGAATATGGGACTAGCTGGTCACCCCGCTGCCGGGCAATCACAGTGACCTGGTCAGAAAATTCAGTGTTAGAGCTGAGGGGGTGACCAGCCCGCCCAGTCCCAGCACCCCTTGGCACTGAGTGCCCGATAGGGAAGTGGGTGAGGAGACCCAAGCCACCCCCGAGCCTCTGGCTCCACATGTCAGCCTGGGGTGCTGCAGCTCCTGGAGCTCCCACAGAGTCGCTCCATTTGCAGCCCCATGAAGGACCCTGGACAGGAGCAGGGTCTGGGCTGGGGGTGGAATGTACGCGACAGGGTCAGGAATGTGAAAGCAAGCATATGGAGCAAAAACCAGGGGCCAGTGGAGGAGGGGCGGCCTGTGAGTGGGAGAACTCTAGTTACGCATCATGATGAGGTCCCCCAGAACTACAGTTCTCAACCTGGGGTCGACTGACGCCCATGGATGGCTTCAGGTGACAGACCTGTCACCCTGCCCAAGGGCACACCTAACTGGGTGAGTACGAGCGCAGGAACACAGTTCGCAGAGGGAGGGTCCGAAGCATCGTCCACAACACTGTCCCCCGTTTGTCCCCAGGAAGAGCAGGAAGCCCTGCCTTAGTCTATGCTGCAGCAGCCACATACCACGTGAGCCGGGCCCAGGTCAGGGTCATCGCTGCTCAGCCCCGCATAGGAAAAGGAAACTCGCAGGTCTCCAACCTGGGGTGGAAGAGAAGGGGGTGGGTGAGGCCAGGAACAGCCTGTGCCTGGGTCCATGGCACTGTCGATTCCCTACACTCACCCCCTTTTCCCACCTCCACAGCTTTGCCCAGGGGGTTCCATCACCTAGAATGCCACCCCCCTCCAATTTCACTTGGCCAAGTGCAGCTGTGGGCTCCACTGGACCGAATCAGAGTCTTAAGCCATAATTTGACCACTGTGTGTTGCTGGGGGATGGTACTCTGAGGGGCCTGATCTCTACTCTCTGAACTGCCCAAGCCCCTCTGCACCTCCGGATACTTGGGATTTTCACTATGGTAGAAATAGTCTCCCCGGCGAATGATGTCCACGTGCGGGTCCTCCAGCTTGGACAGGCTCAGTGGCTTGAAGTTGTCGACTTTCTCAATGAGGCCTAAGGGAAACAGGGTGGTCAGACAACGGTGTGCAGCTGGAGACACCCTGACCTGCAAACCCCGCAGCCTGACATCCTTCCCACCGCACCCTCCTGCCAAACTGCGCCTCCCGGCTCAGCCCCCTTGGGGCCTTCGCACACACAGCCCCACGCAGAGTGCTCTTCGACAGCCCCATCTCTCCCTCTGCTGCTCCTGTGCCAGCCCCACTGCAGTCTCCATCTCCTCCAGGAAGCCCTCCCTGTCCCGTCTCCATCCACTCAGGGTGACCACGTCTCTGGGAATGGTCTCAGCCCTGAACCCATTCTACCTTGGGTCTGCTTATCTTTGTGCAAGCCTGGCTCTCAGCTGCATGGAGACCCCCTGAGGCCAGGGCTGGCTGGCACAGCAGGCCCTCGCTGAGCCGCAGAGCAGACGGCAGACAGGCCGAGCTCCGGCCCGCCGGCCTCTACGCCCTCACCCTGGCTATTCGGGCCCTCAGTGTCTTCTCTCCCACCTTCCTGGGTCAAGCTCAGGGACAGAGCCCTAGGAGGTCCTGTGGCTGGTGATACCGCATTGTCCCTTGAAAGCCTCTCTTTGGAATGACTTAGGGGTGGGGGGGGGGGCAATGAATCACCTGCCACTTGGCACAGGCTAGATGCCATACGGGGCTCAGCAGTGAAGCCCCCAGGGGAAGCCTTGTCTCTACAGCTGGCTCAAGGGGTGCTTGAGGAAGGGCCCTTGGCTTCGTCTGGTCAGACGGGAACCAGCACCCCAACAGTGGCTGGCGGTCATTGTCTGGAATAATCTGGGGTCAGAGGAACCTGCCCAGGGTGGGGGTGTTCTACACAAGTCCCCGCCCCCCAAAGATCTGACTTCCCTCTGGCCCCAGCCCAAAACATGACCCTTGGAAAGCTGCTGGCTGACCCCACGCCCAGGGTGGCAGGGCCCCTTTACCCATGTAAGGGCTGAGTACTAGAGGCACCAGCTCCTGGGGGAGCCAAATGGAAGCACAGAGCCTATGGGCTGGCGATGGCTCACCTGAAGGGGCCAGAGACTTACCTGCCGAGAGGAAAAACCTGCCAATCTGGACGAAGGGGGCTGTTGCTGTGAATGACTCCACTGCCATCGCGCTGTGGGCGAGAGGGAGCCGTCAGTGAGGCAGGGCCCCAGGTGGGAGCTGTGTGGGTTCCTCTGGGTTGTGCTTGGCAGGGTCCCTACCCAGGGGATCCTGCAAGTCCAGACCGGCCCAGGCACTGCAGACGTCTTGTCTTTACCAGCAGCTCCTTTCCCTGGATGCCCAAGTCCCTCTTCCCGGGATGGCGCACCCTCATTCTGTCTCCTGTCCCCAGAGTTCCACACTCTCCTGCCTGTCCCACTCCACCCCCAGCCGTCAGATGGGCCTTCTGTGGACTTCACACCCTCATGGACCCTTCCCAGCCCCAGGCAGTAGTATCCAAGCCCCCTGTGCACACCCGAGGCCCTCCCGGCACAGCCGCCCGGGGCTGCACGCAGCCCACCCTCCAGGTGTGCTCCAGCATTGGGCCTGCTCCAGCCCCACGTCCCTGAGCTAACCTCCCTCTGCCCAGACCCTACAAAGGCCCAGATCAAATGCCGCTGCCTGCTGAAAGCCCCTCCTGGTTGACCTCCTACCCCCATGGCAAACCGCTACCAAATGCTGCCCTGGTGCTGTACACGCACATCCCTCAGGCGCCCGGTCCAGGCCTTGTAGCCATGACTCGTTGGAGGGAAGCACGGATCTCGCCTCTGTGTTCCCGGGGCCCGACACAGGAGCTGCCCACCCCACGCCCAGACTCGTGCCAGGGACAGCGTGGTCATCACAGGCCCCACTGTGGCCCACAGCCAACGCTTTAATCAGCTCATGAAGCAGGGGTAACTCAACCCCATCACTCAGATGAGGAACCCGGGGCTGGAGACGTGCCCGTGGCGGCCAAGGCCGCACTCGGGCCTGGGGCCTGGGGCCCAGCCCTCACCTGGGGTTTTTGTGGCCAATCTCTCGGTCGAAGTTTCTGCTGTTGACGATTTCTGACCTCCATTCAGGGTCTGTTGTGGGAAAAGGGAACAACTCCGCAACCGAGGTAGGAGTGGTCACGTCTGACGCCTACCGGCCCCTCATCCCCTTATCCAAGCCCATGACCACTCCACAGCTGAAGGGGCAACTCCTGGGGCCTCGCTGGATGGACGGGAGAGCAGGGCTCTGCGGACCAGCACTCAGGGATCCCCACGCCCGGCTCTGTGCCCTTCCCCACTGCAAGCATGTGCCCAGCATCTACCCACAGGCCTGGGGCGTGGCCCTTGAGGATAGGGGGCCCATACTCACTGTAGGAGTACCTCCTCTCTGTTTTCACCTGCCCATCCTCAGTATACTCCCTGCAGGGAAAGCACAGCAGCCCAGAGTCAGCCCATCACTCCTGAGGCATTCCCATCTCAAAGCATCTCCAGCTGGAAGCAACTTGGGGCTGCCCCGTCAAACTGTCCAAGTGGCGCAGGCCTTGTCTGCACCGGCCCAGAGACACGGTGCTCACTCCCCAGCAGAAAGCCAGCTCCAGCCCTCGAAGGCCCTGACTGGAGAAAGTGCTTTCTCATCTGGAGCTGGAATCTGCCTCCGCCAGCTTACACAAAGGGTCGCAGCCCCGCACCCTGGCTGTGTCTTCTGCCCCAGGACAGCCCCATGGGGGCTCTCTGCAGCTGCCCTCCTGCAGGCTGAGCTACCCTGGCTCCCCAGCCACCTCCCCACCCCTCAACTCATAGTCCATATGGCTCAGGTGGGGCTGACCCCCACCCCTAGCTCCAGGTGACCCCACCCTAGCCAGTAAGAGCCTCCCCTAAGACTTCTTAGAACTGACAGAATGTAAACCTGGAGGACACTTCTGTCCCCTTATGGGAAAGGAGATGGAATTAACACATGGGAAAAAACTGTGTCCTGGAACCAATAATATCTCAAACTCAAACAAGGGAGCTAATCAATCCCCCTTCTTTGGGCCACTATGCATTGGATTTCTGCCCCCTTCAAACAAAAGATCACTTGCTAATAACTTCAGGATAACTGGACATTTCTCTGACAGTAAGATTTTATACTTTAAATTTCAGAGATGTCAAAATGAAAGCCACCTGCGTTTTATCCTAACATCTGCACCTCCTCTACCCCAAGCTGACTGTCACTCTGGTGCCTCACCTGGAGTCCTCGGTTTCCACCCACTGGTACATCTCCACGTGTCGACGCAGCTTCACAGCTGGAATGTGGACTCCATAGTTTGGATCAGACAAGAGCTTCAGAAAGAATCAAACAAACCAAAAACAAATAAATGAAGGACAAGACTCACACCAGCCCAGAAAGCCCAGCTCGGGGAAACTGGACTAGGACAGAAACAGGCACAGAGGACAGGGACGGGATGGAGGACGCTACGGCCACTTCATGTGGGAGAATCGGGCGAAGCTGCTTGTCCCAAGTTCTGAACACCAATGCCTGTGACATGTGCCTCACAGTGCGGGCTCCAGCTGCATGGCCCAGGGGCACGGTGGCATTGGTGCTCAATGCCGCATTTAGTGCTCAGACAAGAAAGGTCGAATAACCGGAGTACCTCTGTTGCCTTGAACTAGGCCATATGCTAATTATAACCATTCAAGTACCTATTTGTAAAGCTCACACCACATGCCAGGCACTAGGCCAGGCACTTCAGCTACTTAATCCCACCACATCTTCAAAACTGGCCTCCAATATGTTATCATTATTCTCCCCATGAAGACTTGAGATTCAAGAGTGATGCATCTACACAGCTTCTGAGTGGCAGAGACAGTCATCACAGCCCTGTGTGTCCATCTCCCAGGTCCGTATTTTCAAAATCCTCAACCAAACAAAATCTAGTGACGTGCCCCAAGCCTCCAGCAGGTCAGCGACCATCACCAAACGCACCTTGGACGTCCGCAGGGCCCCGATGATGTGCACCAGCTTCCCCTCGTTCTCAGGAGCTACCGTGTGGATGCTGTCAGGGGACACCACAAGTGAGAGCCCCTCTGCCAGGGAGGATGCCGTCTTCAACGCCCGGCCCTGTGAGCAAAGGGCAGTGAGGATTTCAACCAGTCAGGCATGGCCTGACACAGCGTCTCAGGCAGCATGGGCCTCAGAGAGCACTGAGACTGCTCTTCCCGTTTTACGGTTGGAAAACTGAAGTCTAGAAAGTGGCAGAGGTGGGACAAGAACCCAGGATTCCTGCTTTCCCAGGCAGACCTCTCCCCACCACCCCACTGCCTTCACCTTGGAGCTAACCAGTGTTTTGTCTGCCCTGAACCCCTCCCCCCATTTTCCTCTGTCTCCTCCAACCCCTCCCCTACTCTCAGTCCATGTGATTTATATGGACTAATCAGTACTTTAGTCCAAAGCCTGTGACCCAGGCCTAGCCAATCAGTGCATATGTTCAGTGGCCACAGGGACTGGTTGAGAGAGAGTACTGAGACCTAAGCCAGGACTCAGAGATCTCCCTGCAGTTGTTGCTAAATTCATTTAGAAGGAGACGGTTCCTTTGTTCTCTGTGGTTGCTAAGCTGATTGGATATGATCCTGGAATTCCTTAGCCACCAAAGAGTCTGCCAAAGAAAAATCTACAATAGAGAAACACAGGCAAGAGATGGAAAAATGGAGATTCCTGGTGACCCAACATGAATGCCTGGATCCAACCATACCTGAAGCTGGTCCTACCCCCAGAATTTCAGGTGCGTTATAGTGTTAACCTATCCACTCACCTCCCATTATTTCAGTTATGTGTGTATGTGGGGGGCCGGTGGGGGGGTCACGACAGAATGAATTCTGATTAATTCAGCATCTCCCTCTCTCTTTTGTAAAATCTGGGCCCTTATTATTAAATCCAGCCTCTGGACTTAACAGCCTTTGATCCCTGGCACTACAGGGACCCTCATTCTGCACAGCGGGACCCTAAACATTTTACCTCATTGGTAAAAATTAAGTAGAAGGCGAGCAGGAAGGTCATGAGCCCCACAAACATTCCACCCGAGGTCTCGCTCAGCCGCTGTAGGAAACCTGGCTGGGGGTCGGTCGTAATTTTGACATGTTCTCTTCTGTTACTTGTATTAGAATACTACGGGGGGAAAGAAAACAAAAATTTGTTTCTTTAAATAAATTAAATTTCACTATTTACACTCAGTTTTCGTTTTAATTAAATATGGTAAAAGCACACAGATGTTAGGTATGCAGTTTGATGGGTTTTGACAAATGTAGATCCCACCTGCCCAGCATCCTGACCAAGGCACAGAACACGTCTACCACCCGGAACGTTTTGGTTCCCCTTCCCTGCCGATACTCCGCTCTCTCCACCTCCCAGAGTTAACAGCTATGTCAGCAGGCTGGGTAGTAACATGACACACCCAGTCCACATTCTGAACCAAATTCCCAACACACAGGACGACGAGGCTTCCCCTGCCCATTCCCCACTACCCACCCTCATACCTCCCCTAGCCTGAGGGGCACCCTCCTGAGCCTTTCTTCCTTCCCTTCAAGGCCATCTTGATGTTGGCTACATAGTGTGTGTGGGATACCTTTCTGTGTCCTCAGTGGCACATACCTTCCCAGTCCCAGCACTCTGGGCTCAAAAGTAGTAACAGGTGGGAACAAAGGTAAACACATAGGCCCTGAAAATCACTGGCTGTGAAATCCTGGGCAGTTGCTCTACCTCCCTGATCCTGTTTACTCACTCATAAAATGAAGACAGTAAGCTGTGACAGGACAGTGATTACATTGATTAAGAATCCTGTCACCTCCCTGCTCCCCACCACCAGAGCTGGGCGGCTCCTCCCCTAAACACATACCCAGCTACTAGATGAATCAACAAAGACTTGGCAACAGAGGATACCCAAATTCAATTGCATTCCTTGGCAAAGGTCAGGTCCCAACACACCCAAGATGGTCTCTACCCACCAGAAGGACCATCCATGTTAGATTGTGAAGATTTTGTTCCCACTAAACCCAGGCACTATTGAAAGCACAATCTCCCTTAAACTTCCCATCCCTCTAGAGACTAGGGCCACACAACTACAGAGAGGAGGAAAGTGGATTTGCCCCCAGGTCTGTCTGACTCCCGCGATGGAACTGCCAACCTGGCGGTGAGACCTAGGGCAAGTGCCTTCCTCTGCTGGGGAAGTTCCCCATCTGTAAAATAGGGTGGTGGTGTGGAGGGCAGACAGGAGTTCAGCTTTGGGAGCAAGCCAGGCTCTCCTGACTACCCTCTTCCCTGGCAGACCCTGGGTCTCATGGACCACCTCTGAGGCTTTTCTAGGTGCAGCATTCAAGGCTTTTAGCCCTCCGACACAACTCTAACCTAGGGCAGAGTGCACTAGGGCTGTGGGTGGCACAAACCCTGCCTCTCAAAGGGTGTGGGAGGCAGAGGAGACACTTGGGACAGAGAAGGGGCCTGGGAAGAGGGTGTAACAGGACAAGAGAGAGTGGGTAAGGCACTCCACCAAAGCAGGAGGGAGGGAGGGAGTGTCTGGAGCTGGCAGGGCTCCCCAGCTGGCTCCAGAAGCACTTTCATAGAGGAGAGTGGTGAGTCACTAGCTTCTCCTATATACAGCACCCTGGTGGAAAGGGCCACTCGATTTGCTGAATGAACGTTGGGCTTAAGTTGAAAGATTCCTGAGAAAGGCTGGCTGCAGGGAGAAGAGGCCAGCAGCCTTTTGAAAGAAATCACCTTCAGTCAGGATCTCTCTAACCGAAACCACGCTAGGAGAACGAGAAGTCCAGCAGTAGGTAAATGCTTACAGTCATCCTAACTCTTCCGATCCCAAACAAGCCCGAGCCCCTTACATACTCACCGAGGTTAGGGAGTTAAACACTGACTGCCCGGAAAGCCCTGTCTATCCCCTGCTGGACAGCTCCACCAGGGCGGTATCCGCTTCCCCACTCCTCCCGCGGACTGGCACCCTCTCTGAGGTTACATCCAGCTCCGCAAATTTGAAAACTCCAAGGGCCTAGGCGGTAACTGGGAAGGAACGGAAGGGCTGCCGGGAGGTGCTACGCACAAGCAGATCACAATGTCCCGAGCAACACCTCCTGAGTCTCCCTCTCTCCAAATTCGCGACCCGAGAGGCAGAGGTGGACCAAGGAATACAGACAAAAGGAGTCTGGACAGACTAAGACAAATCAACAGACGGATTAGCTGCTGGAAGGAATAAACACAGCATGCAGTGGAAAGCAGGGGGGCAGCCGCACCGACGTGGGTCAGACAAGCAAAATGGACCTAGGAGGCCCAGAGGGGAAAAGGAGGCCCCGAAACTCGGGGAAGCCTGGGTGTGGCCCGCCAGACCAGGAGACACTCACATTCGCGGCCATGGTGAGACCTGGCTGGCCAGCCCGTCTCGCTCTGCTGAGGGACGAAAGGAGTTTACGGCCAAAGTGGAGTGCAAGGTGCTCTCGCCTGCCTGAGTTGCGAAAACCCGCGCGACGCCTAGAACCACAGGCGACGTGCTGCAATGTTAACTCCCCTTGGTCTCCAGCTTTTCTGCTCCACCGCGCCGCAAGGTCTTCTGGAAAATGTAGTATGGGGTTAGACGCTTTCCACAAACGGGAAGTTGTATGTCATTGATGCGCCTGCGCATTGCAAGACTTTCTGGGAAGTGTAGTTTCGACTGCCTGAAGAGTGGCCGGGCGGAGCGCAGCCTGCTGGGAAATGTAGTTCGCCGCTGAGGGGGTCCCCGGGCTGGAAGTGGGAAGGCGCTCAGGCAGGCGCGCGGCGGACAGGCCTGGAGGGGGCGGGTTCGCGCGGGCCTCGGAGCCTTCCGCCCTGCCAGAGGAGAGGTCACGGCGTGGAGCCGCCGCCGCCGCCGCCGCTGCCACTGCTACCACTGCGAAGTCTGAGCCTTGGGCTGCAGCCATGTCCTACTGCCGGCAGGAAGGTAGGGAAGGTGAGCTGCCATGGAGACCGGCCTACGCGGGCCTGTACGGGGTCTCTGCTGCCCCCGCAGGCTCCGGCAGTCAGGGACCCCACTGCAAGTGTGGGCAACCTGAGGCGGCCCGGGGTACCTTCCTTGGGACCTTTGGAGCCGGGTGGGCGGCGGGGTTGCCAACCCCGTTTAGCAGATGAGAAAACTGAGACTGAGAGAAATGAGGCTGTTCTAAGGTCATGGTAAGGCTCGAACCCAGACCTCAGAGGGACCAGCTCGTGGTAGAGTTTATAAACAGGACCCAAGCCGGTAAGGGAAGTGCTGAGCACGTTTCCTCTGGCTCGCAATTTGAAATTTATTGACACTAATTATTACTATCGCTCTTCTCACACACCACGTGTTACGATTTGCACGCGCCTTGTAACTCCTGAGAAGTTGCCACTCGGGTTAGGTGTTGTGCTAGAGCGGTAGAAGTACCAACAAAAGGAACATTTATTGAGCCCCAGCTACCTCTATCAGGCGCTCTTCAAGGAGCTTTACAGAGCTTATCATTGATCTCGCAGAGACCTTTGTAAGTCAGGCCCCGCTTAAGAAAGCCACGCGATCGGGTAAGTCGTGGAGCTGGGGTTTGAGCCCTAGCAGTCTGGTTCCAGAACTGCACTATCTAATCTGGTGCCCGGTGGATTCCAGGGAGCCCTCTTTGGGAAGGCACCGCGGCACCCCCCCCCGCCCCCCACACACACACAAAGTTGGGCTTGGTTAGTTCAGAAGCTTCCAGGCCTCAGTTTCCAAACTTGTAAAAGTTAAAAGTAGTTGGTCTTAATTCATTCAGCAGATATTCTTGAAGAACCTTCTGTGCCCCAGGTGACAGGGATTGTGGACCCCTGAGAAGCTACCTGAGAAGTTCTTGGCTGAATAGCCCAGCTCCTGCAATTTAATTCAGGCAATCTGACGCCCAGAGAAGGTGACCAACCCAAGGTCATACATCAAGTTAGGGAAACAGTTTAGTCTAAAATGCTACACCTTTTCCTCCACCCAACCTTGCTTTCAAGATTTCCTCTTTCTTTCCTGGGTCATAAAGCCACAATACTTAATTGAAGTTGCTAATGAGTACTACTTATGTTGATTAATACTTAATTGTGCTTTGGACAAAAGTCTTCTGCCCTCACCACTTTGTCAGTCAGTAGGTCTCTTGTTTTTAATTTTCTTTCTCTGAGTCTCCAATTTACTTTGTCATTTAGCAAGTAAATTTGAGCCTTTTGGGTATAATGAGGCTGTGCAGATAAATAAGACCCCCTCCGTGCCCTTGAGGATTTCTAGGGGTCACATGTTCTCTGGGAATGAAGCGGGCCCCATCTTCCACCAAAGCATGGATCCTTATCTTTTCCTGGTTGGAAGATCTCTCTTAGGTTAGGGATGAGAATTGAAAGCGCTCACTTTCAGACCTTCCCTAGTTTTTATCTTAATCCATACCCACTGTCCCCTAAGTCCCCAACTTTTTGTTTTTTACCCAATTTTTTTATGTTTCTCATGGGACTTAGAAAAATGATCACAAACTCCTTGCCATGTAAGGAAGAGCTTATATAATAATCCAGCTCCTGCCTGATCTGGCTCCAGCCTGATCTCTAACCACTGTGTCGTTGCTCAGCCACACTGGACTTTTGGCTCTTCTCTTTGCCTGGTGCATCCTTCAGCTTTTCCCGTGACTGGCTCCTCATCCATGAAGATTCAGCTCACATGTCACCTCAGAGAGGTCTTCCCTGACCTTGGGTGTCTTTTATGTCCTAATTTTCTGGCATTACCTTGTTTATTTTTTCTTTAAGTTTTATTTATTGATTTGAGAGAAACATCAATTTGTTGTTCCACTTGTTTATGCATTCATTGGTTGCTTCTTTTTTTTTAAACTGGCTATTTGTAGTTATCAGAATATGGTGTTTATTGGACTTGGGAGACAAAAATATTACAAACATTTTCAAGTTTAAGATAAAAATCTTAGTAAAATTTAAAAAAATCATGATACATCCTTTGCCTCATTCCTAATTCCGTTGTTCCTTCACATTGGTTGCTTCCAGTATGAGCCCTGACTGGAGATCAAACCCACAGCCTTGGCATATCAGGATGGTGCTCTAACCAACAGAGCTATGCGGCCACGGCCACTTTGTTTATTTCTGTCATGGTATTTCTTGTCTGTCTTCTCCTGCTGATCTAAGAGAATTAGATGGGCCATGTTCCCAGGATGTAGCAAACAGCCTGATCTAATGGGTGCTTAAATCTTTTTTGACTAAACTCACACACATACCTGAACTCTGTTCTGATTGAATCACTTGTCTGTGCAAATTTACCTCAGGGCCTCAGGCTAAAGGCCTTAGCTCGGCATTCACGGCATTCCACAGCAAGGCTCAGCCTTGCTCCCTGGCCTTGGGCTACCCACACTTTCCTGTGTCAGCGCTTCACTGTTCCTTTAGTTTCTTCCTTTTCTGATGCTGAGCCTGCCCTCTCCTGTTCAGTCAACAACTATTTATTGTCCACTTCTGACCTGCCATCCACCATGCATATTATTAGTGAGCACGGGTGATAAAATCTGCCCTCGTGGCATGGTGGACACTCCTGGCTTGGATGTGCTCAGAGATTCTTATGGGTAATGATCCCATGCACCTTCATGTTCCCCTTTTGGGGGAAAAATGAGACCACCCATCCAAGAGTGTTCTCTAACACACTTAATGGCGATGATCATTCCCTCTTCCTGCCCCTCTGCTTCATGTCCTCATCCAGAGTTCAGTTTCTCCACTCACGTTTTCAGCAGATACTGATTACCCACTATGTTCTGGGCACTGTTCCAGGCTCTGGGGATGCTGCAATGAATGAAAAAGGCAAACCCTTGTCCCTAAGGAGCTGACATTTCAGTGAGGGAGATGAGTGGTAAATAAATACATAATAGGTTAGGTGAGGAGAAGTGCTTTGGAGAAAAATAAAGCAGGGCAAGGGCAATGCCGAGCGGTCAAGGAAGGAGGAGCCCGAGCAAGCGGTGCAAAGGCACCTGAGTGGAGAGCTGCTGGAGGAGAGAACAGCCTACGCAAGGCCCGAGGGGAGGCACGTGCTCGACGTGTCTAAGTAAACGCAAGAAGGTGCTGTAATGGTGGGAGCAAGTAGTGGACGATAGGGTTGTGTGATGGGTGCAGATCTTTCTAGACGTGTCTGAAGCTGGAGCCAACCCGGTCTGACGGTCACGGTGTGAGAGAAGACGGGCGAAGAGGATGGCCGTACAGAGAGTAAAACTTCAGATTGGGGGTATCTTGGTGTCCAGCAGCTCCGTCAGCCCCACTCCAGAGTCTTCCAGAGAGACCCCTGGGGCCTTGGATTCCCACCCACAGCAGGGTTCTGGGGTGGGACTGATTTCCTTCTCGTTGACTTCCCCTCCTTGAGTGCTTGGGGTTCAGCATTCTCCATTCCTTATGTCAGAGGGCACTCTTCTGTCAGCCTTTCCTCTTCCAAAACTTGATTGACATCTCTAGCCTCTGATTGTCTCTTTTCCTGTCATTGGATTCCTTGTCATTGGAGCCATTTGAGCAGGATTTCAGGACGGAGCAGAAATTTGTTTCACTTTCTTTGTTTACCGTGGTGGGCAGGCCGAGCTGGTGGGGGACCTGTTTTTCTGAGACCTGAAGAAGGTGCCTGATTACCCCACTAGCTGGCATTCTTAAGACTAGTTCTTTCCTTCACAGTTAGGTCTGTTAAGAGTGGATAAGCATTGTCTTTCTGTTCACTTTTTTCAAGTTTAAAAAAACCCTATTTATTTGAGACAGGGGAAGGGAAGGGGGGAGAGAGAGAGAGACATCAATATGAGAAAGAAACATCAATTGGTTGCCTCTCATACACGTCCCAACCTGGGATCGAACCCACAGCCTAGGCACGTGCCCTGACCAGGAATCAAACCGGTGACCTTTTGCTTTGGGGAACATTACCCAACCAACAGAGCCACAGCAGTCAGGCCTTGTCTGCACTTTTAAACATTCCAGGAAGCAAAGGCCTGGAAATATGTATGTTTCTTATTATAAATCACAATATCACATTGTCCATCAAGTATAACCTCTCTAAGAGGGATGTCCAGGAAGGTGTTTGAGAGGACTCAGCTCTGGGAGGGACCTGGAACATTCTCAGTGGGATGTGCCAGGCCTGTGACTCCCACACCTGGCTGTGTATCACAGCTACCTGTGAAGCCAGTGAGCAATGTGGGCATGCCAGAGAGCTTGCTTTAACTTTTGGGTGAGGCCGGGCCTTTGGGCCTCATCACTGGTCTGGCCTAGCTGAGATCTTGGTAAACTCAACTGTCAGAGGTCAGCTGAGACCTTCCCTGTCAATGTAATCTGCTTAGCATTCAGCATTTTTGCAGGTTGCTTTCGAGTTTTCTGAAACTGTCCAGGATCACCAAGGTCACTGGTTACTTGAATGTGCCCTGGCTACCTGGCCCAGATCCTTGCCCAGGCCACGTGGGGAAAGCAGTCTTCTCTGAGGTCAGATGTGCTGCCTGGAGGCAGAGGCCGGCTCTGGGCATGGAAACTTCAGATGGGCTGGAGGTCCTGTCCCTGTGCATGCTGGCAGTTAACTGGTGTGGAAAGGGCATGAAGCACCAAGGTGACTTCTTTCTGCCCCCTCAACTGTCCTTTTCACTGGAGGCACAACTCTGTTTTTTGCTGTCACCCCCATGCTTTCCCCAAGCCACTTCCTTCAATGTGGCAGCGCAAGCATGGGCCCAGCATTTTTCCCTTGGTTTCGCTTAGCCATACCTGTGACTGAGCTATCTTAAACACAGAGAGGGGAAAAGTATGAAATAATAAGAGAAAACACTAGCAGCTCTCGGCCACATTTCTGCAGGCCTGGCCTCTGCTCCCACAGCAGCTAATTCACTCCAGGCCACTGACTAAGGCCCTGTCCAAGGGCACATGTGGATGGTGCCTGGCCTGTGACTCCCACACCTGGCTGTGTACCACAGCTACCTGTGAAGCCAGTGAGCAATGTGGGCATGCCAGAGAGCTTGCTTTAACGTTTGGGTGAGACCTTTCAGAAGCCTTAAATGCCAGGCATCTCCCAGCTCCCTCTAGATGAGCGTCCCATCATCCCAGATCTCCTGGGTCAGAGAGGGTGGTTAGTAGGGCTGTAGAATGTGTCTTCCCCTACACGAGGTAGGTACCAGTAGCCTAGAAGAAACCTGGTGAAGCACTCAGCGAACATTCATTGACATAATTCTAAGCTGCTTGGTCAGGGATTGGGCCAGTATGTATTATAGTGTGTGTGTGTGTGTGTGTGTGTGTGTGTTGTGGGGGCAGTGTGGTGTGTGGGGAGGATCTCCGTAGGTGGCCTTTGCAGTCCCCAAGCTGGGTTCAAAATCCAGCCCTGTGTGAGTAAGCCTCTTTCCAGAGCCTCAGGCTCACCACCTGGAAATGGGTCTCCTGCGGTCTCCTGTGAGAGCAACGACCAGATTGCAGGAGCCAGCCGACATGCAGGACCCAGAGAGGGCAAGCTCTCCAGCGGCTGCAGGGGACACTGATGACCCTGCAGCATGTGTGGTGCTGGGGAGAAGGCACTCCCACCCACAGCGGGAATATCGCACAGATACCTGCTGCACGGTGAGCTGATGGCCCCGAGGGTTAGGAAGTGAAGGTGTAGGGGGAGAGTCCAGTGGGCGAGGGCCTGCCTTGCATTTCCAGCGGGTTGATTTTTAGTCATCACTCTAGGCCTGGCTTTTTATGCTGTGTAAAACGAAGGTGATAAAACTTTATAGGGTCGCTGAAAGGTTAGATGAAGCGAGCCATGGAATACACCCATCCTGGTTCACTCAGTGCTGATTCCGTTTTCTCTGCCTCCCATGAGGAGAACCTCCCCGTATAAAATGCATTCGGCTCCCACCACCTTGCTTTCCTGGAGGCTCAGGGCCCTCTGGCAGCCAGGTACAGGGGGCTGTGGGCGCTTGCCCTGGCTGCGCTGCCTTCCTCATGCTGGTCCTTGGAGGACATGAGTGCTGACCCTGCTGCCCAGCCTATTATTATAAAAATAACAAGCTGCAGATTATCAAAGAAGTGCATGACACCAGCACTTTGGTGAAATAACCCCTCCTCCCCCAGGCCTCATGGACTCTGGGGAACTTCCACAGTGTCCCCCGCCATCTTGATCCCTTCCTTCTCCCAGCCAAGGTTAGGAGCCCGAGAGGCCTAGAGGGAGTCTTGACCTGGGGCACTGTCAGACCACCTGCCTTTCAGAGGCCGGTGACTGGGTTATTTTCCCACAGGAAAGCTTCTTGGACACACGGACGTGGCTGCATCAGCTGAGCAGGCTGCAGTGGGCTGCTGGCCAGCGCTCACACCCGTGCACTTCTCCCCTTGCACGGTGCCCATGCGTGCTCAGGCTTCTTGTATGTTTTGAACCCTGTGGGGGAATCCCTGGGGACCTAGAAGGAAGTCATCTTTAATTAAATTCAATTAAAACAGACCAAAAAACCACTTCACTTCTTTCATCCTCTTCTTCCCCCCTCTCCCTCCCTCCCCCCCACAGCAACCACAAATCTTTTCTCTGTATAAGCTTTTTTTTGTTTTGTTTTAGATTCCACATATAAGAGAGATCATACAATATTTGTCTTTTTCCATCTTATCTTAGTTAGCCTATGCTCTCGAGGCCCATCCATGTTGCAAATGGCAGAGTTTCGTTTTTTTAAAGGTTTTATTTATTTATTTATTTTTAGAGAGAGGGGAAGGGAGAGAGACAGAGAGGGAGAGAAACAGCAATGTATGGTTGCCTCTCACATGGCCCTCACTGGGGACCCGGCCCGCAACCCAGGCATGTGCCCCGACCGGGAATCGAACGGGGACCCCCCAGTTCACAGCCCGCGCTCAATCCACTGAGCCACACCAGCCAGGGTGCAGGGTTTCATTTTTATGGCTGAATAATATTCCATTGTATAAACATTATGATTTCTTTATTCATTCATTAACGATAGATACTTCGGTTGCTCCCATACTTTTGCTGTTGTAAATAATATAACAAACATAGGGGTGCATATATCTTTTCAAGTAGTGTTTTTGTTTTCCATGAATAAATTACCCAGAAGTAGAATTGTTAGATCATACTATAGTTCTGTTTTATTTTTTGAGAAACCTCCATGCTGGTTTTTTTTTTAAATCCTCACCAGAGGACATGCTTATTGATTTTAGAGAGAGGGGAAGTGAGGGGGAGAGAGAGAAGGAGAGAAACATCAGTATGAGACAGAAACATTAATTGGTTGGCTCTTGTACATGCCCTGACTGGGAATCGAACCCTGGACATTTCAGTTTACAGGACGATGCTCCAAGCAACTGAGCCACACCAGCCAGGGCATCTCTGTAATGTTTTCAGTAGTGTCTGTACCAGTTTTAGTCCCACCAACAGTGCACAAGGGTCCCTTATCTTCATACCCTCATCTACATCTGCTATTTCTAGTCTCTTTAGTAATAGCAATTCTACCAGATGTGAGGTGATATTTAATTGTGTTTTTGATTGCATTTCCCTAATGATTAATGATGTAGAGTATCTTTTTTTAATGCAGATTTTTTAAAAGATTTTATTTATTTATTTTTAGAGAGAGAGGAAGGGAAGGAGAAAGAGAGGGAGAGAAACGTCAGTGTGTGGTTGCTTCTCATGTGCCCCGTACTGGGGACCTGGCCCACAACCCAGGCCTGTGCCCTGACTGGGAGTTGAACTGGCGACCCTTTGGTTCACAGGCCCCGCTCATTCCACTGAGCTGCACCAGCCAGGGTAATAGAATATCTTTTCATATACTACTTGTCTATCTGTATATCTTCTTTGGAAAAAAGTATTTAGATCTCCTCCCCATTTTTTATCAGGTTTTTTTTTTATGCTATTGGTGTATCAGATTGACATATTTTGCATGTTAGCCCCTTATCAGATGTATGAGTTGCAAAAATTTCCTCCCATTCTGCAAATTGCCTTTCATTTTGTTGATGGTTTCTTTTTCTGGGCAGAAGCTTTTTAGTTTGATGTAGTAGTCCCACGTGTTTACATTTGCTTTTGCTGCTTTTGCTTGTGGTGTCCACTTTAAAAAATCATTGCCAAGACCTATGTCAAGGAGCTTGCTGCCTGTTTTCTTTTAGAGTTTTGTAATTTCAGATCTTATGTTCAAGTCTTTAATTCATTTTGGCTTAATTTTGTGTATATGGTAAGGCAGTGGTCCAGTTTTATTCTTTTGCATGTGGCTGTCCAGTTCCCCCAACAGCATTTGTTGAAGAGACTGGTCTTTCCCCTTTCTGAGTATTCTTGACTCCTTTGTTGTAACTTCATCAACCGTATATGCCTGGGTTTCCTTCTGGACTCTGTTCTGTTCCACTGAGCTATGTGTCTGATTTTATGTAAGTGCTATACTGTTTTAATTATTTTACCTCTCTAATATAGTTTGAAATTGGAGCATGATGCCTCCGGCTTTGTTCTTCTTTCTCCAGAAGCTTTGGTTATTCAGGGTTTTTCATGGTTCCATTTGTGTTCGATTTCTGTGAAAAATGCCATTGGAATTTTGATAGGGATTCCACTGAATCTGTAGATTTCCTTGGTTAGTATGGACGTTTTAACAATATTCTTCTAATCTATGAGCTTGGAATGCCTTTCCATTTATTTATATCTTCAATTTCTGTCATTAATGTCTTATAGTTTTCAATATACAGGGCTTCTACCTCCTTGGTTAAATTTATTTCTAGGGATTTTATTCTTTTTGATGCAATTGTAAATGGGATTATTTTCTTAATTTTTCATCTGATAGTTCATTATTAGTTTATAGAAACTCAACAGATTTTGTATATTGACTTTTGTATCCTGCAACTTTACTTATTTATTAGCTCTAGCAACTATTTGATGGAGTGTTGAGGGTTTTCTATGTATAATATGTCAGCTGCAAACAGAGACAGTTTTTTTTCCTTTCCAATTTGGATGCCTTTTATTTCTTTTTCTTGCCTAACTGCTCTGGCTAGGACTTCCAGTGCTATGCTGAATAAAAGTGGTGAGAGTGAGCATCTTTGTATTGTTTCTGACCTTAGGGGGACACTTTTCAGCTTCACTGTTGAATATGATGTTTGCTGTGGACTTGCCAAGTATGGCCTTTATTATGTTGAGATATGCTCCCTCTCTATCTGATTTGTTGAGAGTTTTTAGCAGAAATGGGTGTTGAATTTTGTCAGATGCTTTTTTTGCATCAATCGAGAAGATCATGTGATTTTTACTCTTCAGTTTGTTACTGTGGTGAATCACGTTGACTGGTTTGCAGGTGTTGGACCTCCCTTCCACCCCTGGAGTGAATTTCATTTGATCATGGCGTATGGCCCTTTTAATATATTGTTGAATTTGGTTTACTAATATTTTGCTGAGGATTTTTACATCTATGTTCATCGAGGAGCTGCCTGTAATTTTCTCTTCTCATGGCATCCTTGTCTGGTTTTGGTATCAGGGTAATGCCGGCCTGATAAAGTAAGTTTGGAAGAGTTCCCTCCTCTTTCAGTTTTTCTTCTTTGAATGTTTTATAGAGTTTACCAGTGAAGCTGTCTGGTCCTGGACTTTTGTTTTTTGGTAGGTTTTTGATAACTGATTCCGTTAATGATATTATGATAGTAATTGATCTGTTCAGATTTTCTCTTTCATCATGAATTTAGTCCTAGTAGGTTGTGGGTTTCGAGGAATTTATTCACGTCTTACAGGTCATCCAATTCATTGGTGTATGTTTGTTTATGGTAATGTCTGATGATCCTTTGTATGGCAGTCATATCAGGTGTAACATCCCCGCTTTCATTTCTGACTTTATTTGTGTCCTCTCTTTTTTTCTGGGTGATTCTAGCTAAACATTCATCAATTCTGTTTATTTTTTTAAAGAACCAGTTCTTAGTTTCATTGATCTTTTGTATTGTCTTTGTAGTCTCTATTTTATTTATTTCTGCTCTTATCTTTGTTATTTCCTTTCTTCTACTATCTTTGGGTTTCATTTTTTCCCTAGTTCCTTGAGGTGTAAAGTTAGCTTATTTATTGAGACTTTTTTTAGTTTCTTTAGGTAGGCATTTACCGCTGTGAACTTTTCTCTTTTCTCTTTTGGGGATGCTTTTGCTGCATCCCCTAAATTTTGGTACTTAAATTTCCATTTTTATTTGTGTTAAGGTGTTTTTTGATTTCTTTGAATCATTTGTTGTTCAGTAGCATATTGTTTAATCTCTACATATTTGTGAGTTTTTCATTTTCATTGTGTCATTAATTTCTGATTTCATATTGTTGTAGTCAGAAAAGATGCTTGTTATGATTACAATTCTCCTAAATTTATTAAGACTTTTTTCAAGTATATTTTATTGATTATGCTATTACAGTTGTCCCATTCTTTTTTTTCTCCCCTTTATTCCCCTCTGCCTGGTACCCCAATTTCCTCCAGCATTCCCCCCACTTAGTTTATGTCCATGGGTTGTACATTTAAGGTCTTTGGCTTCTCCAATTCCTATACTATTCTTAACATCCACCTGCCTATTTTGCACCTACCAATTATGTTTTTTATTCCCTGTGCCTTTTCCCCATTCTCCTCCCCCTCCCCACTGATAACTGTCCACATGATCTTCATTTCTGTGATTCTGTTCCTCTTCTAGTTGTTTGCTTAGTTTGTTTCTGTTTTTGTTCTTAGGTCCAGTTGTTGATAGTTGTGATTTGTTGTCATTTTACTGTTCATATTTTTTATCTTTTTCTTTTTCTTAAATAAGTCCCTTTAACATTCTATATAAGGGCTTAGTGATGGTGAACTCCTTTAATTTGACTTTGTCCAGGAAGCACTTTATCTGCCCTTCCATTCTAAATGACAGCTTTGCTGGATAGAGTCATCTTAGGTATAGGTTCTTGCTTTTCACAACGTTGAATACTTCTTTCCAGCCCCTTCTTGCCTGTAAGGTTTCTTTTGAGAAATCAGCTGATAGTCCTATATGCACTCCTTTGTAGATAACTCTCTCCTTTTTTCTTGCTGCTTTTAAGATTCTCTTATCTTTAATCTTGGGTAATTTAATTATGATGTGCCTTAGTGTGTTCCCCTTTGGGTCCAGCTTCTTTGGGACTCTCTGAGCTTCCTGGACTTGTATGTCTCTTTCCTTCACCAAATTGGGGAAGGTTTTTTTTTCCCTATTTTTTTCAAATAAATTTTTATTTCTTCCTTTTCCTCTTCTCCTTCTGGCACCCCTATGATTCAGATGTTGGAATGTTTAAAGTTATCCCAGAGGTTCCTAAACCTCTCCTCATTTTTTTGAATTCTTGTTTCTTCATTCTGTTCAGGTCAAATGTTTATTTCTTCCTTTTTTCCAAATCGTTGATTTGAGTCCCAGTTTCCTTCCTTTCAGTGATGGTTCCCTGTATATTTTTCTTTATTCACTTTGTATAGCCTTCACTGCTTCCTTTATTTTGTGTCCATACTCGATCATTTCCGTGAGCATCCTGATTACCAGAGTTTTGACCTCTGCATCTGATAGGTTGGCCTGGCTGGTTCTGGAGTTTTGATCTGTTCTTTCATTTGGGCCATGTTGTTTGTCTCGGCATGCCTGCTATGTCGTAAGGGATGCAGCCTTAGGCATTCACCAGGGCAGGGCAACCCATATTGCTGGGTTGTGGTGCTGTATGTAGGGGAGGGGTCAGAGAAGGAACAATGCCAATTGCTCTGCTCTCACTCCATTTTCAAGAGTTGGCAGTTTCTCCTGCCCCCACAACCTCCACAGGTTTTTACAGTCAGAGATTCTGAGGCCTTATCTTGCCAGCGCTGGAACCCTGGGTTGCGTGGTCTGTCTCACTCCCTAGTTGTTCCTCCCGGTTTATCCACACATGAATGCGGGACTGTCCAGTCTGCAGCCACCACCTCACCCACCCTGTCCACCAGCCACTGCTGAAGCCTTGTGTCCTCTCCACCCCAGCTGCTCATCCCCACCCCTTCTACCAGTCTGGATGAATATTTCTTCTTTAACTCCTCAGTTGTTGGACTTTCATACCCTTGAATTTTTTGGCAGTTCTGGTTGTTTTTTGTTTTTAAATTGGTTGTTTCCTTCTTTTGGTTTTGCGAGAAGGCAAAGTGTATCTACCTACACCTCCATCTTGGCCAGAAGTCCTTAAATTTATTAAGACTTGATTTGTAGCCTAATACTTGACCTGTCTTGGAAACTGTTCCATATGCACTTGAGAAGAATGTGTATTCTGTTGTTTTGGATAGAATGTTCTGTCAGTGTCTTTTAAGTCCATCTGATCTAACATGTTGTTTAAGGCCGATGTTTCCTTAACACATTAAGTACAGCATCATTCCCCAGGGACTGACAGAGAACTTTTCTTTTGGGCAACTTCGGTGCGTGGGACCAGCAATATCAAGGTTAAAAAATAAATGTTGTAATTTTAATGAAGTTTTGCATTGGCTGCACCATTGTGCACCTGTTTATACTCAAGCTCAACACCCATCAAGTGGTCAACGGTCCGCCACCTGAACAGAAAGCTCAGCAAAATCGGCTCTGTGCTTAACATGTTAATTGATTTCTGTCTGGATGATTTGTTTATTGATGTAAGTGGGGTATTAGAGTCCCCTGCTGTTACTGGATTGCTGTTTCTCCCTTTAGGTCTGTTAATACTTGCTTTTTTTTATTTAGGTGTTCCTATATTAGGTGCATAAAGTAATTATTGATAGGTATGTGCTTATTGCATTTTGTTAATTGTTTTCTGGCAGTTTTGTAGTTTATGTCTTCTCTTGCTCTCATGGTTTGATGACTTTCTTTAGCAATTTGCTTATATTCCTTTCCCTTTATCTTTTGTGTATTTACAACAGGGTTTTGCTTCATAGTAACCATGAAGCATACATGTAACAACTTACATATATTGTACATAAGGCTATTTTTAATTTAACAACTTACAAAGTTTGATCTCATTGTAAAGCACAACATTATGACTCTCCCTCCCCATCTACTTGCTTTTGTAAATGTATAATCCACTACCTTTGCTATATGTTTCCCTTCCCAGTGAAATTTATTCTTTCATACGTGTTCTTGTTATTAATTTGTACCCTTTTTTCCCTCAACTTAAAGAAGTCTCTTTAACATTTCTCATAAGGTCAGTTTAGTGGTGATGAACTCCTTTAGCTTCTGCTTGTCTGGAAAACTCTCTCTCCTTTATTTTTTTTTTTTTTTAAGATTTTATTCATTTATCTTCTGAGAGAGGGGAAGGGAGGAAGAAAGAGAGGGAGAGAAACATCGGTATACAAGAGAAACATCAATCAGCTGCCTCTCGCATACCCCCAACCAGGGACTTGGCCCACAACCCATGCATGTACCCTGACCAGGAATCAAACTGGGGACCCCTTGGTTTGCAGAATGATGCCCAACCCACTGAGTCACACCAGTCAGGGCTCTCCATTATTTCTGAATGATAACTTTACTGGTTATAGTATTTTTGGTCAGAAGTTACTTTTCTTTCAGTGTTCTGTATCATTCTACTCCCTTCTGACCTACACAGTTTGTGAAAAAAGTCTGATTGTCTTATGGGGCTTCCCTTGTACTTAACGAGTTTTTCTCTTACTGCTTTTTATATTCTCTCATAATCTTTAACTTATGACTCAGTGTGGATATCTTGGGGTTCCTCTTATTTGAACTTCTGTGGACATCCTGGATCTGGATATCTATTTCCTTCCCCTGGTTAGGGAAGTTTATTTTGGTTTTTTTCTTTGTTTTTTCCTGAGTTTTAGCTGTTTTCTGTTTGTTTGTTTGTTTTTGAAACATATTTCTTTGTTTCTTTGTATTGCTTGACTCTCTGTGTTGGTTTCTGTGCATTAGATGAAACAACCTAAGTCTTGAAGAAGTGGCCTCATATGGGAGGTGAAGCTTGTCGTTGACCGCTGCCCCAGCTCTTGGTTGTCTCAATCTTTGGACTTGTCTGAGCAGCCTATTGTATTTGTAATCGCTCCCGATAGTGGACGATGTGCCAAAACTGGCGGTGTCTAAAAAGGGAAAATCGTAGGACCTAAATTCAGGCTTGCTGAAAGCTAGATACTTAGACATCAACTTTTTGTTTTATTTTATTTTTTAAGATCTTATTTATTTGTTTTAGAGAGGGGAAGAGAGGGAGAGAGGGAAACATCAATGTGTGGTTGCCTCTCATGTGCCCCCTACTGGGGACCTGGCCTGCAACCCAGGCATGTTTCCTGTCTGGGAATTGAACCAGCGACACTTTGGTTTACAAGCTGGCACACAGTCCACTGAGCCACACCAGCCAGTGCTCAGGCATCAACTTTTAAAAGTTTGCAAATCTGCCCGGCTGGTGTAGCTCAGTGGATTGAGCGCGGTCTGGGAACCAAAAAAGGTCCCGGTTCGATTCCCAGTCGGGGCACATGCCTGGGTTGCAGTCCAGGTCCCCAGTGAGGGGCCAGGTGAGAGGCAACCATACATTGCTCTTTCTCCCTCTCTTCTCCTCTCTCTAAAAATAAAAAAATAAAATCTTTAAAAAAAAAGAAGTTTGCAAATCTCTACAGTCTTGTGAGACTACAAGCATATATCCCACTTGCCACCGAAACCAGGCAGTCTGGAGGTGTCCCTTGGGTGGCAGTCACAAAAATCAGGACTGCAGACAAGTATGTAAGCTCTTTTCTAGGTGATGCCAGCAAGCTGGAGTATGGCAGAGGGAGACCACCAGTTTGGCCTCCACAGCCTACAGTTCTGGAGAGCGGCTCCATACGCCACTAGATGTCTGCCAGACCTGAAGTCTGCCCCTCATGCCAAAACCCAGACAGGCAAAGTCCTCCTTCACAGAAAGACTCCTTACCTTAGTCCACTGTCTGTGCAGTTCTGTGGGGCTGGTTGCCTGCCGGGAACCATCCCTTTGCTTGCCACAGTCCCGTGGGATGCTGGAACACAAGCGTCCTCAGCCACCAGAGCCAGGCCATCGAGGGGGGTACCTTGGGCGGCCGCCACAAAACTCAGGGCACCAAATGTGTAGAATCCCCTCCGAAAGACACTGGCTCTCTGGGGCACAGCAGAGAGTGAGCTTGAAGGTCGCGCCCGCCCTCTGAGGTCTCGGAGAAGGACTGCTCCTTTCTCTATGGAAGGAAGAAAGACTCACTGCGCCACTGGAGTGTCAGCAAATGTGGGGACTAAGCAGCTGCACTGGGCAGGGTTGGACACCTCATCTCCCATGTGGGGGACACATACGTACAGTGGGCAGAGTGTGCTGTCCTCTTCCTCACCTGAGACCTTGGTGGAGTTTTCGTTCCAGCCCCAGGTGTTCAGTGACAGTGGCTGCTAAAGCGTGCATCCTGCAGAGTCAGGGATTCAGCCCAGAGAGGGCAGTCTCATGGTCACCTCACTTTGGGCTGTCGCTTGGGACAGTCTTCAAACTTGGTTTGTTTTACTGTGTTTGGCTTTAGGGCTCATTCACTGCTTTTGAGTGAAAGGTGTCTTCCTCTGCCCTCTAAACACTAGGGAAGGATCGAATCATATTTGTGACCAAAGAAGACCACGAAACTCCAAGCAGTGCCGAGCTGGTGGCTGACGATCCCAATGATCCTTACGAGGAGCATGGTGAGTGACATGGGGCCTCCCAGGGACCCACAGGCATGAACTGGGGGGAAAGTTCAACGTTCACACTTTTTCCCCCATTTTGCCCTAGACAAGGCTGGGTTTTCAGTTATGCCTCTCAGCCATGGACCGTCTGTCAGGACAGTGAGTCTGTCTCCCTGAGAGGTGGGAGGGGCTGTTTTGGGGCTGTCATTCTGATACACTTCCTTGGCCATTCGGCTACAACCTTACTCCTTACTGAAGTCTTCTGCCTCTTTTCCTTCCGAATTTTTGCATTGGCTTGAGCTGCTGGTTAACAGTCCTCTGCCTGTCGTCAAGTCCACATTAGCTAAGCACATTTCTTTAATGGATTGAGACTGTGAGGCCTATAGGACAAATCATTCCTCGTTTTGTCTGCCCTGTGGTATTTTATGAAAACTGTGTTTGCCTTGAGGCTGCGCGTTTCCCTCCATTTCCTGCCAGTCATTATCATTCCTCTTTTTTTTTCTCCTACCCGCCTCCCTCACGCAGAGCATATCTGCTTAGCCCTTTCGGGTATTTGCCTCTGCATCCCCTTCGTGTGAGTAATTACAGTGAAGAAGCATATAAAACAGAACCTGGGACCTAGGTTCTGAACTCTCAGTTGCAGAATTACTAATTTTAAGACATGCTGCATCTGAGCTTAATTGTTTGAAGCCACCATCGTTGTGTTTTACATTGTGCCCCTCAAGTGCAAGTTGGCTTCATAGTGTTCTCTGAGAGGAACTACCACTTTCTCACTCACCTTCCTCTGATAAATAGTGATACAAGGACTCCTGCAGACCTGAACCATTACTTTTAAATATTAGCATTACAGTGTTACTTCTTTTGGACTGTTTGTGCAGGTGTATTAGCAGTGTTGGGCCTCCAGGGGGCAGCATTTGTAAATGCTTCCAGCACTGAGATGGGTTGTGAAGTTGGGAGGGGTGGTGAGATGTGGAGCAAATGGGCTCTGAGAATCCTAAGGGTCCTGGCTATAGTCCCAACCCAGACCCCACTGAACCCCAGAGACCTCATTTGTAAACTGGGATTGGTAATACCCACTGCAGAAGGTTGCTGAAAGGATTACATGATTTACCACAAAGAACGATGCGTGAGAACACGTGTTGCAGCTGTCAGTGGTGCCCGTAGGGAACTGCCTGCCAGTTCCCACTGCTGTCTCTGCTGTCAGCCCGTCTTACTAGTGAGTAACTGCACCAGCGGATTTGTTGATCACTGAAGCTTCTAGGCTGGAATGAAGAGACAGGGTTCAGCCCAGGCCTGGGACTTTGGACACTAGCTCAGAGTGCCAGACGTACGTATTTCCCGAGAGTGAAAAATCACGTGTAATTTCACTGGGCACTTAAGAGTCTTTCTTTTTTTTTTTTTTTTTAACTTTTTTTTATTGTTGTTCAAGTACAGTTTTCTACCTTTTCCCCCCACCAAGAGTCTTTCTTAAAGACTGCACTCAGTCTCTGTGGTCGATGTATATAAGAGAATTCTGTATGAATCATATTTCCACCCATGTCTGCCACAAAGCTGAGCATGAGCCATCACCTTAAAAGCATTTCAGAAAACTGGGAAATACTATTTAGGTGTGGACAAAATTCAAGATAGGAAAAAGTGTAAAATTTGAAAGGCAGGGGCCTATATAATATTGAAATGGAAATCCCTAACTCCTCCCTAACACATATGTACAATGTAGCTCTTTGGTTGATATGGTTAGCGTCCCTCTAAATTTTTCATTTTTGTAAGAACGGAAGCACACTCCTCTGTATGCCACTAGCTTTTTCCTTGTAAACGTGTCTCAGACATCTTCCTAGGCAGCACAGAAGGATTAACCTCCTCGTTTTCACCAGTCTTCTCACTTTGGCTTCCGAGAACAGCCACAGAGCAGGAAGGGCTTGTGGAACAGGCAGGCAGCAGAGATTGGAAGGAGATGGATACCTCAGCTCCTGCTTCTTTTTCTTTTTAATAGTTTATTGATTTTAGAGTCAGAGGTAGAGGGAGAAAGAGAGAGGAAGGGGGAGAGAGAAAAACGTTGAGTGGTTGCCTTCTGTACACGTCCCCAACCAGGGATCGAACCTGCACCTAGGTATGTGCCCTGACCAGGAATTGAACCCCCAACATTTTCATGTATGAGACGACGCTCTAACCAATGGAGCCACACTGGCCAGGGCAATACCTCAGCTTCTTCAAGTGTTTGAGCTTTAAAAAGGCTCTCATTAACCATCTAAGTGATGGCTTCTACTTTGGACTACATGGATTCCAGCCTATAGTTCTTAGAACACAATCACAGCCCTGGGAGGTGGCTTAAAATATAGATCAGTGTTGCTCGTGGAGAAAGTCGCCAGTGGTGGCTTCTCTCCAGCTGAGCCAGGAATGCTGGCTCTGATCCAGGCATCTGAGCCCAGTCTAAGAGGTAGGTCCACAGGCAGGTGCCTGCTGGGCAGCAGTTCGTGCTGTGCACCTCAAGTGGCCCGTGAAAGCTGGGCTTAGCTGTGCTTTTTTTTCAACATTACAGAGCATCTCTCACGTTTTCCTTGCCCCTCTTCCTATTCCAGGATTGATCCTGCCAAATGGAGACATTAACTGGAACTGCCCGTGCCTCGGGGGCATGGCCAGTGGCCCCTGTGGGGAGCAATTCAAGTCAGCCTTTTCCTGCTTCCACTATAGCACAGAGGATGTCAAGGGATCAGACTGTGTAAACCAGTTCCGGGCCATGCAGGAATGCATGCAGAAGTACCCGGACCTCTATCCACAAGACGAGGAGGAGGAGGAGGAGGAGAAGAAGAAGCCAGGAGAACGTTCAGAAGAGACAGCTCCCACTGGGGTCACCGCATCCAAAGAAAAGGAAGGGTCAAGCTAATGAAGGCTGTGCTGCCGCACGGGCTCCGGGCCTCCCACTTTGGAGTGATGTGGACCTTTAGCAACATGCCTTTCGGTCACTCTCCAAGAAAGCGTCTTTTTCTCTATTGTTCTGTGCACTGTAATACAAAAATAACTTATTTTGATGATCAGGGGTCTTGGCCCCTTGACATATACACTGAAAAAAAAGGGGGTTGTATGTATGTGTGTCTCATATGATTTTATCAGTGAAGGTAGCTGCCTCTTTTGAATTCTCTTCTCAGATAACCTCAAATTTTGCCACTTTGAAATAATGTGCTGAATATTCTCAGCAACCAAAAATCACTATCTAGGAATGTCTTTTATGAGTGAGCTGATCTATTCTGATTCATTTTCTTCCTTTTAGTAGATTTTATACCTGTTTGGAAGTGAAATAGAAACAGAAACATCTTCCTTTAAAAATGCTGGAATGGGGCCATTCCTAACCCGAGAAGCCAGGTAATCAGATACTTACTTCTCAGAAACCACCTTCACCTTGAGTATGCTTCATTGCTGATACATTTTGGTTTCCGTTTTTATATTGAGCTCCAGGTTTTTCTTTTTAGAAAGTGGAGCTTTGGACCCTCCGATTCACAGTCCCTTTGTAGACAAAGAAAAAGCTGGGTTTTGCCGTTGTTCTTCTTCCAAAGGCCCTGCTGTGGGGCTTGTGTTCACGCTGGCTCTGTCTCACCTGTCCAGATGCAGTGTTCTTGAGAGGTGGGACCTACTTCTTACCAAAGTAGCAGCCGAGAAGGAAATGTGAATTAAATAGTCAATTAAAAGAAAAACATGGTTTTTACCTGATTTTGAAGGTGTCCTTTCTTTTTGCTAATTAAAAATGTTTTATGTAAGGAAATTTGATCAAATTTTGTATGCAGTGTCCATATCGAGCTGTTTTTTGTGAGCAGGTGCCATCAGACAGACACCGTGACCCATGAGGTGGGGAAGGCTCTTCCCGTGTGAAGGGGAGGAACCGAAGCCCTTTCAGGTTAAGTAACTCGCCCAAGGTAACTGCTAGACAGTGCTCGGGCGGTGATGTAGTAATGCTTCATTTGTCCCAGGTATACTGGTTCTCTATTGCTGTGTAAAAAATTACCTTCAAACACAGCAGCTTGAAGCAGGCATCTGTTACCTCACAATTCCTGCTGGTCGGGATTCCAGGTCTGGCCTGCCTGGGCCCTCTGGCTCTGCCCCTCACACTGCGATCACGGTGCGGGCTGGGGTTGCAGTCAGCTCAAGGCTTGACGGGCTTTCCAAAACCACTCCAGTGGTTTTGGGCAGGATTCAGTTCCTTCTGGTTTGTTGGATTGAAGGCCTCAGTTCCTCACTGGCTGTTGATCAAAGTCCTCCCTCAGTTCCTTGGCAGGTGGGCATCTCCTTAGGTCAGCCTCCAACATGGCAGGTGGCTTCCATCAGAGAGCAAGATGGAGGCCAGAGCCTTTTGTAAATCTCAAATGACGTTCTTCCCCTTTACCATAGTCTGGTTGTTAGCAGCGAGTCACAGTCCTCACGTGATGTGGACTTGGACCAGCAGTGTCCGCAGCGTTGTGGATGCGACGACCAAATTCACCCAAACTGCAGAAGTCCTGTGGATAAAAAGGGACAGCATGAAAGCTCCCTGACCCCTGCCTGGACAGGCTTTTATTGCTTTTCTGGGAGCATTACCTCAAGGAAGGTCTTCCTTCGTCATTGTCAGGCAGTAATGATCAAACAATAGATAACATTCGAAGAACTATGAGGGCTTATTCTGAGTCAGGGTCAGATGGCTAAAGGGCCATAAAACTTTGGGGAACAGACTCATTTCATGCTTGGACCCTTATCATTTAAATTGAGGGCATTCTTAGCAAAGCAGGTTTAACAGGATTTTATGCATTCTTTCTTAGGCCTGATTGCCCCAGGGAACCTGCCCTTTCCAGCACAGGGCTGCACCCACCTCCAGCATTGTTTCAGGTTTAAGTCAGGCAGGGGAAGCAAGGCAGCCAAGAGATCAGACTCCTCGACAGAATGAAGACTTAGGCTATGTCAAAGCTGAGGGGTGAGGGTCCACCACCCCCTTTTTCTATAGCCACCCAAGCCCTCCCCTGAGGGCCCCTTCATGACCGTGCCTGTTTTAGGTCATCGCCCCCTTGAGGGACCCATCATTGGCTAACCAGTCATCCACCCTGGGCCAAGCAGGGTGAAGTAAAAGGGGGCAGAGGTGGGTGCCCCTGCCAGGGAGATAAGCTTTGTCTCCTTAATGGCTTATGGTCCCAAGGTCTCATACTTAGCCTTAGTCATGGGGGGTTACAGCTTCTGAAACCAGGCAGGGTGGTTCCCAACACTCACTCAAGAGACGGGATGCTGGGCATGAGAACCAGGAGGCTGCCTGCCACACCAGAAAACAAGGTGACAGCGCATGAAAGCAGGAAAGCACACTTAGGTGTAAGGAATTGGGGTCCTGCGGTGTGAGGGAGGCAGAGAACTGTGGTGTCTATAGTCCAAACTTGGTAAAAACCAAGAACCTGGAGCTGCCTGAGTTTGGGAGCTAGGACAGCCCTTTGAAGGTCCTCATGACTTCATTTAGCCTCTAAAAAGGCCTTGCACATTCAACAAATATTTCTCAGTTAAAATTCTGATTACAACCAAGGTGTTACTAATTAGGGAATGTGTCATGGATCCCACTCATCCGATGCATTTAGGAACTCTATAGTTCCAAGTCCTAGGGCCAAGGAAAAGTGAGTCATGTATGTAACCGCCTACGTGAGGTCAGCATTTACCAAATAGCAGGAGTGGGTGGGTGTTGCATGATGCCGCTGGATTCTCAAGGCAAATTACTTTCTTCTAGCAATGGTCACTCTTACAACAGAGACTCTCCAGCCAACTTTGCCCCAGTCCGCTTGGTTACACCAAAGTGTCCGTCATTTTCCTCTTTTCAGTGGAAGACAACTTGGTGATAAGAAAGTGTGCTATATAAGCAATGGCAAGTAGGTGAAGATTATGCTTTAGAATCGAGGGTTTGAATAATTTTTTTTTCTACTTAAAAATATTTTGATTTATTTTTTTGAGATTTTATTTATTTTTTTTTTAGAAGGGAAGGGAGGGAGAAAGAGAGGGAGAGAAAACATCAATATGTGGTTGCCTCTTGCGCATCTCTACTGGGGACCTGGCCTGCAACACAGACAGGCTCCCTGACTGGGAATCAAACCAGTGACCCTTTGGTTTGCAGGCCAGCACTCAATCCACTGAGCCAAACCAGCCAGGGCTGATTTATTTTTTAATAATTTTTAAGATTACAGTTGATACAATATTAGTTTCAAGTGTACAACATAGTGATGAGACATATAACTTTCAGAGTGATCACCCCGTTAAGACTAATACCCATCTGCCCCACACGCAGATATTACAGTATTATTGACTGTATTCCCTAGGCTGTACTTTACATGCATGTGACTTTTTTATAACTGCCAGTTTGTACATCTTAATTCCCTCCCTTTTTTCCCCCAACTCCACTCCCATCAGGCAACCATCAAAATGCTTTCTGTATCTATGAATTTCTTTCTGTTTTGTTTGTCCATTTATTTTGCATTTTAGGTTCATGTATAAGTGAAATTATATGGTACTTGTCTCTCTGCTTATGTCACTTAGCATAATACCCTCTAGGTCCATCCATGTTGTCACAATGGCAGGATTTCATTCTTTTTTATAGCTGAGTAATATTCCATTGTATACATGTACCATCTTTTCTTTATTCACTTGTGTATTGATAGAGACTGGTCTTTTGATCGGAGCATTTAAACCATTTACATTTAAAGGAATTATTAATAGGTGTGCAAGCTGGGTGGAGGAGGGCCAGTGAAAAAAACTGGCTTCTGGCCACACTTCTGTCTGGGAGAAAGCTGCTCCTCCAGCCCTCGCTCTGAAGCCAGAGAATGTAGTTCCTCCTTGACGTCCCTAGTGGTTTTCAAGCTCCTGCCCCAACACTGGAGCTCTGAGCAAGTGAGTCTGCCAGTGAGGAAATGCCTGCACTGGCCCCTCAAGGGGAACACCTAGGACTCCAGCAAGCAGCCCTCCCACTCAGCCAAAGTCCCTGCTGGCTTTCACAGCCTGAAGTTACCGGGATTTGTCTTCCGGGCACTGGGACCCCTCCCTCCAGGTAGGGGGCACTGCAGCCCAGGTACCCCACCACCACTGTTTCTTAACTACTACACTGTGAGTATGGGACCTGCCCCTTTAGTATCTGCAAACCTCCTACCAGTATCAATATGGCTTCTTCTGAATATGCTTAATTATGTAGGACTTCTGTTTAGGTAGTCTTCAGGCTTTTCCCAAATGGGGTTGTTCTGCGGTTTAGTTGTAAATTTTGATGCACTGGGGGAAGGTGAGCACAGCGTTTGCCTACTCTGCTGTCTTGATGAAATCTGTCCCTTACAAATTATTTGTGGGGGAAAAAACCACATCCTTTGTCCTTTAGTCTTGTTTCAGAATTTGCTGATTGCATTCCACGGTGTCGTTTCACATGTGGCTTCACAGAGTGGAAATGATAGGCCCATTTTAATACAAAATTGAAGACAAATCTATGTCAAAATGACATAGTACAAAATGGCACCCAGTGAACACACTCTTCTCCCTCCAAAAGGCAAATAATGACAGTGCCGGCACCGCGAAAGGATCGGATGGGCAGAAGCAGCCCAGGTGAAAGGCATGGTCAACGCTGTGAAGAGGTGTTACTAAGGGAGATGTGGCCCTAACCAGTGTGGCTTGGTTGGAGTGTTGTCCTGTACACCTAAAGGGTGCGGGTTCCATTCCCAGTCAGGACACACACCCAAATTGCAGGTTCAATCCCTGGTTGGGGTGCGTACAAGAAGGCAACCAGTCAATGTTCCTCTCTCACATCTCTCTCTATCTCTCCCTCTCCCCCCACCTCCTGGAAAGAAATTACATTTGGGGCTCCCTTTGATGCAGTGTGTCCAAGAACTTCCTAGCAATGACAGATAACTTTCTTAAGGAGGGGGATCCCTGTTGCTGACCTTTAATAAGCAAAGGTGGGACGTTCGTTTGCTGAGACTGTTGCAGAGCGGATGTGCCCAGTAGGTAGATTTCCTACACTACTATTTTAGAAGTTGGGTAACCCCAGTTGAGAACCATAGTGCCTTCTTTTGCTCCTCGGTTGTTAGGACAAAGTCAGGACTAATTGGAGATTACTGCCTTTGGGGAGTGGTAGGAGGTAAAATGGGAAGGAGAGGGCTCTGGAGGAGGTTTGTCCTGACAGGTGGGCTGTCCTGAGACCACTCCGATTCTCCTAGGCTTCAGGGAGATTACTCGTCTGGGATCATCTCTCCAATCTGGTGGGGGTACCAATACCTCCTCAGGACCTGGTTGGGCCTCTGCGGAAGTCAGAATAGCATAGACAAATGACTTATCAATTTAAGAGGGCTTGAGACTCACCTGGCGACTTCACAACAAAATTTAAAAATACCCGTAAGTGAGTTCTTGGGCCAACCCTTGGAAAGCATCCGGATCTGGAGTGGAGCTCAGACATCTGCACTTTAACGAGCTTCCTGGGCGATGGTCCAGACATAGTGCCCAGATTATTGTCTAAACCAAGTGGCTTTTGAGAGTCGAAGTGGGCAATGTCAACAACCGTGCAGGCATGTGAACAAAGAGTGTTCGAGGAGAACAGAGATATACAGTTATTCTGTAAATGAATCGCGATGGACAAGCTAGTGGATGGTGAGGAACATAACCCTGGAAACAGACCAGATTCTGACCCCCCGACTGTGTGATTCTGAGCAAGTTCTAACCCTCTGATCCTCAGTTCCGTCACATAAAAGAGAGACCTTCGCTGTACATTTAGTACATTATTCTCTTTTGGCAAAGGTTTCCCTGGGCCCACTTCTGTTCTCTACAACCTGATCCCTTTCTGTGTGCAAGTATTTTTGAGTTGTTTTATGGAGTATTATATTTGACCCTCAACTCTCCATTGTTTCAGGCAGAGCTTATATAATGTTGCAGAGCCCAGAACCTAGGAGATCGTGAGAGGATGCTACTTGCTTATTTGGCCAGTTGGGTAAAGCACTGTAACCCTCTCTCCTCTTTCCCCATCACCAAGAGATGGGGAATGAGTCAGAGGCTGGAAATGCATCCCAAGCAATACTTCCGTGTCAGTCAGCATTTTAGGATTTTGCCAGTTCTTCCCAGACTGATTTTGTCAAGAACGCACAAGCTTCCCATGGGCAGCTTTGTGAAGGAAATTTCTCTGCTTCTCATCACATCCCCTTTCCCTTCTCACAGGGTCTTAGAGGATGTTTTAGGGTCAGGAAATAATATCTAGATGTTGACAAATTGAAACATCAATTGAAAGAGCCCTTGTCTTCTGTCTCTGGTGTGGTAGTTTGGAGTGTGAGTTTTCTCAATCCATTGAGTGCTGCAAATCAAAACTGCAATGTGTTGGCACTTTGTTAGATGTCACCTCACACCTATTATTAATTAAAAAAAAAAAACAAGAAATGAGAAATAACAAGCGTTGGCGAGGATGTGAAGAAAAGGGAACTACCATATGATCCAGCAGTTCCACTTCTAGGTATTTATCCTAAGAAAACAAAACGCTAACTCAAAAAGATATATATGGCCCTGGCTGGTGTAGCTCTGTGGATTGAGTGCGGGCTGGGAACCAAAGGGTTGCCGGTTCGATTCCCAGTCAGGGCACATGCCTGGGTTGTGGGCCAGGTCCCCAGTGGGGGCCACATGAGGGGCAACCACACATTGATATTTCTCTCTCTCTTTCTCCCTTCCTTCCCTCTGTCTAAAAATAAATAAAATCTTAAAAAAAGAAAAGATATATATGCCCCCCCTTGTTCAATGCATCATGATTTACAATAGCCAAAATTTGTAAACAATGCATCTGCCCATCGATGGGTGAATGGATACAGAAAATGTGGTATGTACAAGGCCTGTCCAGAAGGTATCCAGCCATATAATATGAAAAATAGAAACTTTTATTGAAGAAGATACAAAAAACGTTGTACACAGGACAATGACACTTCAGTATCTTTCAAAGTAGGCACCTTGGGATCTCACACAGTTCTCCCAATCACCATCAGCTGCCTTGTCGTATTTTCCTGAATCTCATCGAGGGTCTGAAATCTCTTCCCTTTCAAAGGTGATTTTAGTTTTAGGAAAAGCCAGAAGTTGCAGGCTGTAGTGGGGCTGAGTCACCTTGGAGATTTGATATTTTGCCAAAAATCTCTGCACGAGATGTGATGCATGAGCAGGTGCGTTGTTGTGATGAAGTTGCCAATCACTGTTTGACTATAGCCGTAGCCTTCTGAATCATCCCAATAGTTTCTGGAGAGGAATATTCAAGCATAACACAAAATTTGATGCAAATTCGTTGCTCTACTCTCTCAGTCATTTTGAATGCGATGGCCACACAGTGCACATGCTCACTCAATGGTGTCTACCGCCCCCACTGACTAGTAAGTACAGTGAAGTCGGCATTGTTCACACATGCGCATTCTCCTTGGCTGCCAGGTTACATGGATGTTGTGCAATCCATTCTTGTTACGTTAACAATGGCTGGACTTTTTCAAGACAGACCGTGTATACTCAGTGGAATATTATCCAGCCACAAAAAGAAGGAAATCTTGCCATTTGTAACAACGTGATTGAATGCATTTATGCTAAGAGCATTATACTAAGTAATATAAGTTCAGACAAAAACATGTACCACATGATATCATTTATATATGGACTCTAAAAATGAAAAACCAAAAAGAAGCTCAGGATACAGAGAACTGATTGGTGGTTGCCAAAGGGATGGGGACAGGCAAAATGGGTAAGGAGATTAAAAGGTACTAACTTCCAGTTATAAAATAAATAAATCATGGAAAGTAATGTACAGCAAGGTGACTATAGATAATAATACTGTATAGTATAGTTGAATTGTAATGTTGCTAAGAGAGTAAATCTTAAAAGTTTTCATCATAAGGAAAAAAATGTGGTAACCATGTATGGTGACAGATGTTACCTAGACTTACACTGGTGATCAGGTCACAATATATACAAATACTGCATCATTATGTTCTACACCGGAAACTTATATGTCCATATACCCAAATAAAATAAAAATACATACAGACAAATCACTTCATTCCCATCCTATTATGGTACTTCAAAAAGTCAACAATATTTCCTTAATATCGTAAATTACCTATCATGTTCAAATTTCCCTGGCTGCCTGATTTTTAAATAATTGATTTAAATTATAATGTAGATAAGACCTCCCCACATACACTCTATTTGGTGGTTATATCTTTTAATCCATGAGTTGGTCTTCCTTTTTTCTTCCTTGCAAGTCTTTAAAATAAGTTTTTATATTTTTAAAGATTTTATGTATTTATATTTAGAGAGAGGGGAAGGGAGGGAGAAAGAAAGGGAGAGAAACATCAGTGTGTGGTAGCCTCTTGAGCAGCCCCTACTGGAGACCTGGCCTGCAACCCAGGCAGGTGCCCTGACTGGGAATCGAACCAGTGACCCTTTGGTTCACAGGCTGGCACTCAATCCACTGAGCCACACCAGCCAGGGCATAAAATAATTTTTTATTTTAAAATTACAGTTGACATACAATATTACATTAGTTTCAGATGTACAACATCTGTGACCTTCCCCATAAGTCTAGTACCCATCTGACACCATACAGAGTTATTACAATATTATTTACTATATTCCCTATGCTGTACTTCATACCCCCTTGACTAATTTTATAACTGGCACTTTCTTCATTACTTTTTAATCCCTTCACCTTTTTCCCCAATGCCCCTCCCATGTGGAAATCCTCAATTAGTTCTCTGTAGCTATAAGTTTGTTCCTGTTTTATTTATTTTTTGTGTGTTTTGGGTTTCACATATAAGTGACTCGTATGATATTTGTCTTCCTCTGTCTGACTCATTTCACTTGGCATAACACCCTTTAGGGCCATTCATGTTGTTGCAAACAACAAGATTTCATTCTTTTTATGGCTGCGTAAGCTCTGTTGTGTATACGTATCGCATTTTTATCCATTCACCTATCCGTGGACACTTAGGTTGCTTCTATATTCTCGGCTATTGTAAATGATGCTGCAATGAACAAAGGGGTGCATATGTCTTTTCAAATTAGCATTTTAGGGTTCTTTTGATAAATACCCAGGAGTGGAATTGCTGGGTCGTATGGTAGTTCTATTTTTAATTTTTGACAAATAGTGGCTACAGTTAAATATTATTTCAAAAATGGTATAAAAATCTCAACAAAATTGCTGCCCTCTATGACTCCTGGACTATATTTATAAGATCCCTCATTTCTTACTATATTGGAGATCTCAGGCATACGTGTAAGACCTAGTGCTGAAGTGGAGGCCCAAGTGTTTAAGTGAACGCAGCAACAAAATTGAGAGGTGGAGCAGAAACAACTAAAAAACTTCCATTGCCAACCTTGAAATTAGGCAATCATCAGGTGAAATACAATTCAAAATCCTTTAATGAAATAGGTCACACAGAGCCCTGGCTGGTGTAGCTCAGTGGACTGAGCGTTGGCTTGTGAACCGAAAGGTCATGGGTTCAATTCTGGGTAAGGTCACATGCCTGAGTTGCGAGCTGGATCCCTGGTTGGGGGCATGTGAGAGGCAACCATTTGATATTTCTGTCCCTCTCTTTCTCCCTCCTTCCCCTCTCTCTAAAAATAAAATAAATAAAATCTTTTAAAAAATAGGTCAAGTAGATAAAGGAAGCAGTAACATACATAAAAGCAAGAAACTTGGCAATGGATTCAAAGATTTGACACCAATAGCACAGGCAACAATCTACAGAATGTGAGAAAATATTTCCAAATCATATACCTGACAACAGTCTAGTATCTAGAATATCTGAAGAACTCTTACAACATAGTCCTCGTGGAGAAAAAAATGACAACACAAATTAAAAATGGACAAGGTCTTGAATAGTTTCTAAAGGAGATATGCAAATAGCTGAAATGAAAAGGTGTTCAACGTCAAGTTGATATTAAGGAAATGCATGTCAAAACCACAATGAAATATCACTTCACACCTACTGGGATAGCTATGATTTTTTTAAAAAGGGAGCTGTTAGTAAAGATATGGAAAATTCCTCGGAGATTTTTCAAAAGATTAAACATGCACAGTTAGCAGAGCCGCAGTACGGCTGGCAGTGCATGTCCCGCCCCCCAGCCACAGGCAGCAGAGTCCAGCCCAGGGCCGCCCCAGCGGCACAGCCTAGCCAGCTGGAATGTCTTCACTGACAGCCCCTGGGAGACCGGACCTGTCAGGACATGGCTGTCGTGGGCTATAAGGCCATGCCCTCCAGCTGGACCACAGTCTCCAGGAAAACCTTCCTCAACTTCATGCTGCTGAGGTTGGTGCCTGGTTGGCAAAGACTGGTCAAGCTTTTTTGTGAATGGTCTGACACTGGGGGCCAGAAATGTTCCGTGATCCCGGACTTACTGCTGCAGGATAGGGAATTTACCATGGGTCTTTGCGCCAAGAGCACAGTCGAGGCCCGCACCTTCAACATCACTGTCACCGTGAATGCCAAGACACTAGTCCCACTGATGGGCAAAGGTGTCCACGGTGGTATGATCAACAAGACACGTGATGAAATGGCACCCCCTGTGGCGTTCCCAATTCTGATCCTGTCTTTCCCTTCCTACTACCTCCCCACTGGTTTGCACCCCTCCCCTTCCCATACATACACACATACACCATTTTTATTGGGGGGACCGTTACCCACACCGCTTATTGCTGCCAAAACCACCTGGGCTAGAAACCAGGCCTGGATGGACAGGACCTCCCCCTATGCATACCCCTCCAGTGTGGGGTTGGAAAACTTCGTTGGATTTTTTGTCTGGATAAAAAAGATTCTACCAAAAAAAATGTAAACATGCAATTGGCATATTACCCCACAATTCCACTCTTAGATATATACCCTCCAAACTGAAAACGGGTAGTTACTTATTCATGGATGTTCACAGCTGCACTCCTCACAGGAGCCAAAGTTGGAAACAATTCCAGTGTCCGTCAAGGGATAAACAGATAAACAAACCGTCATACGTACATAGAATGAAATATTACTTAGTCATAAAAAGGAATGAGGTACTGATACTGTACAACACGGACAGACTTCAAAAAATGCTGAGTGAAAGAAGCCAGACAAAAAAAGGTCATGTATCATGTGATTTCTTTTACATGAAATACCTAGACTAGGCAGATCGAAATAGTGGAAAGCAAATTAGTGACTGCCAGGGGGAGTTGGGAACAATCTCATAATGGGCACGCTATGTTTTGGGGCGACAAAAAGTTTTGACACTGCAGAGAGAGGCGGCGGTCACACAACACTGTGAGCGCACTAAATATCACCAACTTGAGCACTTGGAAACAGCTGTGTGTTATGTGAATTTTACCTCAATTAAAAAAAGAGAATCATAGAGAGAAAGGAATCAAGTATAAATGGTGTAAATACAAAAGGGTACAACCATTTTGGAAAATAATTCAGCATTTTTTTAGAAAGTTAAATATACACCTACCATGGGACTCAGGCATTTCGTGCCTACCTATTTATCCAAAAGAAATAAGAGGATATGTCCATATAAAAACTTGTACATAATTTTTCATAGTAGCTTTATTTGTAATAACCCAAAAAACCTGGAAACTACTAAAAATCCATTAACAGACAGATAGATAAACAAATTACAGCCTATTCATACAATGAAATACTCAGTGATAAAAAGGGATGAAATATTGAAGCACAAGACATCTATGAATATTAACTAAGTTAAAGAAGCAAGATAACATGTAGATTCCATTTCTATAAAGATTGTATGAAGTATGAACAATGATAAAGAGCAAATCAGTGATTGCCTGGACTCAGGGTTAGATCAGGAGGGAACAGAGGATTCAGGGGACTTTTGGAGGTGCTGATATGTTCATTTTTTTAAAGATTTTATTTATTTATTTTTAGAGAGAGGGGAAGGGAGGGAGAAAGAGGGAGAGAAACATCAATGTACAAGAGATACATTGATTGTTTGCCTCTCACACGCCCCCAGCTGGGGACCTGGCCCACAACGCAGGTCTGTGCCCTGACTGGGAATCAAACTGGCAACCTTTCGGTTCGCAGACCAGCACCCAATCCACTGAGCCACACCAGCCAGGGCTGTTCATTTTTAATTGTGATGGTTTCATGGGTGTATATCGATGTCTAATATGTACAGTTTATGGTGTATCAATTATACCTCAACAAAGCTAGGATTTTTTTTTATAAGATATTTTCTCTTAGTAAAGAACAAAAACAGGCAGAAATAAATCAAATACAACTAGATATTTTTTAAATGGAACACAGAAATATGAAAAGATAATTGAAAAGAAAAACTCAAAACTTTGGGATCAGGTTTAAACCGGTCACATCGCCAATGGCCAATGATTTAATCAATTGTGCCTACATATTGGAACCTTCATAAAATCTCCCAAACAATGGAGTGCAGGGAGCTTCCAGACTGGATGAGCTAGGAGGGTGGCTCTACCCAGCTCTGTGGGAACTGCAGCTTCTGTGCTTGGTGTGCCTTCAGACTTTGCCCTATGCACCTCTTCATCTGGCTGTTCACTGTTATCACTTATAATGATAAAATATCCTTTATAATAAATTAATGATAGTAAGGTTTTTTAAATGTTTAAACTGTTCACAATTGAATGAAATTAATTTGAAGACAGTACTTTACCAAAATACAGCATGGTCAGCCCTGGCAGGTGTGGCTCAGTGGGTTGAGCGCTGGCCTGCGAAACAAAGGGTCACCAGTTCAACTTCCAGTCAGGGCACATGCCTGAGTTGTGGGCCAGGTCCCCAGTAGGGGGCACTTGAGAGGCAACCACACATAGAATTTTCTCTCCCTCTCTATCTCCCTCCCTTCCCATCTCTAAAAATAAATAAATACAATCTTTTTTAAAAGAATGCAGCATAGTCATATACACAGATATTTTTAAAGAACTATTAGATATTGAAAATATATTGGGCAATTTCAAAATAAGTCTAATATGGACCTGAAAGAAATTAGAGAATAAATAATGGGGAGAAATACACAGAGACAATTACTGAAAGACTTTGTTCTCAGGTAGAAGCCGTACACAAGTGGAGAAGCTACAGATAAATCAGAGATAAAGAAAAAAAATACTATATAGCTATCTACCAGGGAAAGAGATAACTTTTCTAAAATGAATTTTGTCTTATTTTGTTATAGTAAAATTGATACTGGATCTCTCATCAGCAAAACAGATGAGAGGAAATAAATTGTGTAATACCTTCAAAATACAGAGGTATCATAGTATGTGGTAGCCCTAACAGAACCAATATAATTAAACTAATAGAATCAAATCAATGATATGGAACATAAGGAACCAAAAACAATGAATCAGAACAACAAGAAGAGAAAAGAATAAAAAAAAATGAGGACAGTATAAGCAGCCTCTGAGACAACTTTAAGCGGTCCAACTTTGTCATCATAGGGGTGCCAGAAGGAGAAGTGAAAGAGCAAGAAATTGGAAATCTAATTCAAAAAATAATGAACAAAAACTTCCCTAATTTGGTGAGGAAATAGACATGCAAGTCCAGGAAGCACAGAGAGTCCCAAACAAGATGGATGCAAAGAGGACCACTCCGAGACACATCATAATTAAAATGCCAAAGGTTAAAGATAAAGAGAGAATCTTAAAAGCAGCAAGAGAAAAGAAGTTAGTGACCTGCAGGGGAGTTGCCATAAGGTTGTCAGCTGATTTCATAAAAGAAACTTTGTAGGCTAGAAAGGACTCGCAAGAAATATTCAGAGTCATGAAAAGCAGGGACCTACAGCCAAGATTGCTCTACCCAGCAAAGACATCATTTAGAATGGGAGGGCATGTAAAGAGCTTCCCAGACAAGAAAAAACTAAAGGGGTTCATCATCACCAAACTATTATTATAATAAAATGTTAAAAGGACTTATTTAAGAAAAAGAAGATCAAAACTATGAACAATAAAATGGCAAAAAATATGTATCTATCAACAATAGAATCTAAAAAACACACTAAGCAAATAAGAACAGAGCCAGAATCATGGATGCAGAGAAAGTTTTAATGGTTGCCAGGTGGGAGGGAGTTGGGGGAGAATGGGTGAAGAGATGAGGGGATTAAGACGTACAGATAGGTAGTTACAGAATAGCCATGGGGATGTAAAGTACAGTATAGGAAAGAGAGTAGCCAAAGAACTTATACACATGACCCATGGACATGAAAAATGTTGAGAAAATTGCCTGAGGGTGTGGGGAATGCAGGGTGGAGGGGAGCAGAGGGGGAAAAACTGGACAACTGTAATAGCATAATCAATAAAATATAATTTAAAAAAAGACAATTAAGTGTGGCATATAAATCCTGTAAAAATTCAGTGACATTGTCAAAAATGGTCTAAGGAAGCCCTGGCTGGTGTAGCTCAGTGGACTGAGCGCGGGCTGGGAACCAAGTGGTCCCGGTTCGATTCCCAGTCAGGGCACATGCCTGGGTTGTGGGCCAGGTCCCTGTGAGGGCCATGTGAGAGGCAACCATACATTGCTGTTTCTCTCCCTCTCTTTCTCCCTCCCTTCCCCTTTCTCTAAAAATAAATAAAAATAAATCTTTAAAAAAAATGGTCTAAGGATCTCAAATTCTGGAGCATGTGGAATATTCATGAGAGGTAAGTTGCTGCATTTTGTTTTATCTGCAGCAAAGAAAGAGACATAATCTTGGTGGGCCTCTTGGGATTTGGGAGGCAACATATTTCACTTGGGGACATGCAGTGCTGGCAGTGCTGACCCATTTACTAGGTGATCCACAAGGCTGCCAGTTTGGAATAGGACTCAGAGCAAGAAAGTTCTCTGCAATAGGAGCATGTTGTGCCAGGAAACCGAATTGTCTTAAGAGCTGTTTGTGGCAGATAGACTGCTGCAGGATTACAACGACAAATCAGACCACAGAATCCTAGCGTAAAACTGACCTCTCCCAGCTAGTGCTGGCAAACCATGAAAATCCACTTATAAATCACACCCTGGGCTTTTTCCTTTACTGTTAGCTGATCCTAGGGAACTCCCCATGAGACTGTCAGTGTGAACTGAGGAACAGAAGGTAAAACAGGTAAAATATGAGAAAGAACCACGATTGTCTGAGCTCCCAGCCCAGGAAGTTTACTTATGTCTTTCAGAATGGCATGGGCCCGAATTTATACATGCCGAATCAACTTATATTTCTTCCACATGCAGTTTTGTGGTTCAGTGGATCCCATTATACCCATTTCATGATAAGAAGCTCAGGTCACCACTTTCCCATGATCAGGCACTGAGTCCCTCCCAGTGTTCACAGGAAACCGTAACAACTTAACATGCAGAAGAGGGGACAGCAATGAAAGGCTTGCTCCTTGTGGTGGGAAAAAGATGATATAATTTGTTGCGGAAATATACCGTATTTTTAAATATTTAGAAAGATTTAGAATAACTGTCGGAAAGATACTTTCAAACATGACTAGGATGGAATTGGCCTGCAGCTGTTAAAAATCCCTTCTGAAAATTATCATCTAAAATTGTTTGGGAAGCTACAATGAAACAGCGAATGATTGAACTATACATATTGTGTGTTAAAACTATTTTTGTCTATGTTTTTTCTGCTCATAGACACGGTGCCCTCCACGTGGTGGAGGCTTCGGTCAGACACTGGGATTCTGTTCCTTAACCGTGGGGGAGCCTGTTACTATCTCTGAGCTCATGGTATCATTCCTTAGTAGGGAATTTGAAGGACGATAAATATCAAGTTATTAGAAAAGAGAGATGGGTTTGGTTTTTATCTTAGTTCAAAGTAATATTAGTCTAATGAAAAGGACAAGGAAAAGGGAGGCAATATGGAGATAGTGTGGAGCTGACTTTCCTGAAATTTATCTATTTATGGCAATATTTTAAACAATCTGGCTTACGTAAAAGCAATTGCAGGAAAAAAGAAGGGAGTAATACTGGATTTTTTGCTATTTAGAACAATAAACAGAACCTATTAAGAGGTGGAGATTTTGCCTGTTTTTATTAGTTTGGACAGTAAACAAGACTGCCTTCTACTCTGGAGGAAGACACTATCTCTGTTTTATAACAAAGGCCTCAGAACCTCTACTTCCAAGACAAACAGAAACGAGAGAGCCATGTAGAGTTGTCTCTCAATAAATGCATTATCTTGATTGTGGCGATGATTTCATGGGTATAGGCATATCTCAAAACTCACCAATTTTTTCACTTTAATATTTTATTTATTTATTTTTAGAGAGCAGGGAAGGGAGAGAGAAAGAGAGGGAGAGAAACATCAATGTTTGGTTGCCTCTCACATGGCCCCCACTGGGGACCTGGCCCGCAACCCAGACATGTGCCCTGACTGGGAATCGAACCAGCGACCCTTTGGTTCACAGCCCGCGCTCAATCCACTGAGTTACACCAGCCAGGGCCAATTTTTTCACTTTAAGTAGGCTTAGTTTATTGTGTGTCAACTTCCCCTCAACACAATGGGAGGAAAAAAGAGTCTTGCTACTCAAATATGTTGTTGGGACCAGTAGCCTCACTGCCTTCGGAGTGCTTTTCAAAAAGGCAGTATTTTAGGTCTCATTCCAGAGCTTCTGAATCAGAACCAGTGGTTTGTTTGTTTTTTTTAAGATTTTATTTATTTATTTTTAGAGTGAGGGTAAATGAGGGAGAAAGAGAGGGAGAGAACCATCAGTGTGTGAGAGAAACATTGATCAGTTGCCTCTCGCACAAGCCCTTCTGGGGGCCTGGCCCACAACTCACGCATGTGCCCTGCCTGGGAATCAAACCCGCAACCTTTTGGTTCACAGACCGGCACTCAATCCACTAAGCCACACCAGCTAGTGCAGAATCTGTGTTTTAATAAGATTCCCCTGCAGTTAGTTTTTAAACTTTTTATTTTGAAATAATTTGACTTACAGAAAAATTGTAAAATCGGTACACAGAAATCCCCCTTCACCATCGTATACCACCACAATATAATTACCAAAACCAAGAAATCCACTTTTATACAATAGTGTTAACTAATCTATAGGCCTTATATAAATTTTGTTAGTTTTCCAACTAGTGGCCTTTTTTTCGGTCTAGGAGCCAATCAGAATTCAAAATTGCTTTTGATTTTCACATCTCCTTAGTCTTCTCCGATCCGTGACAGTTCCTCAGTCTTTCTTTTATGACTCTGGCATTTTTTAAAGAATACTGGCAGTTCTTTTGTAGAATGTCCCTCAATATGGGTTGGCCTGATATTTTCGTGTGACTAGGTTAAGGTTCTGAATTTTTGTGAGAAAACCAAAGAAGTGATGTTGTCTTCTCAGTGCCTGTTGGCAAGATGCACCAGTATGTCTTCATAGTGATGATGTTAACTTTGAATCCTTGATTCGGGTGGTGTCTGCCGGTTTTTCCACTTTAAGATTACCATTTTCTACTTTGTGGTTAATAATGAGGAGACATTTTTAGGCCATACAAATATCTTGTTTTCCATCACACTTTTACTCACTAGTTTCCACATCCATGGATGCTTCTTGCCAGCAGCAATCATTCCTGTACAATTTGCCTAATGATAGCGATTTTTTTTTATATTACTTTATTGTTGTTCAATTACAGTTGATGGCGATTTTTTATCTCGATTCTTTCTTCACATTTATTCCCTGGAATTCTACTGCATGGAAAAGCTGTCTCTTATCCTCCGTTTATTATTCAATTATTTATATCAGTGTCAGTCACCTCTTGCTCCACTTTACGTCCTCTTGGCCCACCTCTTTATTCCAGTTGTTGTAGTAATCAGAAGCTCAGGTGTCACCTGACAGCACCTTCCCTTTCAATAGCTCCTGTTTTTGGAGCTGGCATTTCTCTGCCTCCCGCTTGAAATACTCATTGGAGCCCACTCGGTCATTTTCACCCTTGTTCAGACGTGGAAGTGCTGGAGGGCTGATACACTGTGGTGTGACTTTTAAAAAATGGGAATGGGAGCCAGTGTGTAAATGCAGCCTCTTCTATTGCTTGAGTGGCCGATGCTGAGGTGTGCTTGTCAAGGTTCCTTGGAGAGTCTCCTGCAGCACGAGGCCTCAGCAGTCACCAGCAGCGATCATTTCAGTAACAGGTCCCTGGTTTAGCTTTTCCTCCTGCATGCTTCACTCTGTCTAGCACCTACTCTTGTTCATTGAATTCACTTTCCTAAGTGAACTACCTGTACATAAGAAGTTGTCTCAGTGGCAGTGGGGAAGGAGAACAAGCAAAGATTGTGTAATTACCAGCTGTTAAATATTTTGACTCCCACCACCGTACATGATTAAGATCCTATGGAAACTTCCACATGTACAAAGGAGAGGTATACAAGAATATTTCTAACAGTGGGCTAGAAACCAACCAACGAACAAAACCCCCCAAATGTTTACCAATAATAGAATGGACTATGTGGATTTTGTTATTTTTACATCAGTGACAACAAATGAACTACATTCGTCAAGACAGATGATTCTCTCAAACAAAATGTTGAGCAAAAAAAAAAATTTGCAGCCCTGGCCAGCGTGGCTCAGTTGGTTGGACATCATCCTGCAAACCAAAAGGTCGTGGGTTTGATTCCCAGTCAGGGCACATGCCTAGGTTGCAGGTTCAGTCCCTGGTTGGGGTGCCTATCAAAGGCAACCAATCAATGTTTCTCCCTCACATTGATGTTTCTCTCCCTCTCTTTCTCCCTCTTTCTAACCCCTCTATCCCTGCCTCTCTCCCTAAAAAGAAAAAAAAAAGCAATAAAAAAAAAAGAAAATAATTTGCAGGTGAATAATAAAGTTTTAACCCAAATATATATAGTGCAAAAACATGCAAAACTAAGCAATATATTGCCTGAAGTTACATACATACGTGTGAAAGTTATAAAGAAATCCAAGGAAATGATAATTTAGGACATGGTTATTCGGGGAGGGAAAGGCCAGGAGCACGTTGGGGAGAACACACAGGGCCCCAGCGGCATTAATATTCTGTTTCCTAAGCTGGTACATGAATGTTTATTCATTACTCATTCCATATACCTCACATTTACTTTATATTCTTAGGGTAAAGAAAACATTTTATCATAAAAAGGGTTTTAGATTTGACATTAAGAAGAGGTTGCTTTCATTAAGGGTGACTGTGCAACCCTTTCGCGGCCCCGACCACTCATTCCAGAGAAGAGCTGAGAAGGAGCATCCCAGGCTTTGATTCTTCTCTGCCCCACTGATGTGATTAAACTGCACACAGCGGGGCTGTCTCTGGAAGACCAGGCCTTGATTAAACACAGTTTTCTTTTTAAGTATGATTTCTTTCTTCAGTCACTGGATGAATTAGGTGTGAAAACTGGAGGCTTTTTTTTTTTTTAAGTCACATATGTAACTGTTTAGATAACTACAGATCGTTTTGTTTGTGTGATAAAAAGATGCCACTAACCGTATGATTTCATTCATACATGACATATAAAACTAAAAGCAACAAATGGACAAACAAAACAAACACCCAGACAAAAACTCACAGACGCAGACGACAGTGTGGTGCTCACCGGAGAGAAGGGGTGGGGGGAGGAGTAAAGGGTAAAGGGGGTCAAACAAATAGGGATGGAAAGAGGTTTGACTTTAAACACACAACGCAACGCACCAATGATGTATTATAGACTTTTACAGTTGAAACCTATAGAATTTTATTAATCAATGTCACCCCAATGAATTTAATTTAAAAAGTAAAAAAAAAAAAAACAACATCAAAGTGTGCCATTAAATAAAGGTGCTAGTAAGGACCTTGTCACTCGGACTGTGGAGAAGCAGCACCAGCACCAGGTGGGAGCTTGTTGGAATTGAGTCTGAACTTGAATAAGATCTCTGAGTGACTGCTGTGCACGTTCAAGTTTGACGGGTGCAGGAATCCAACAGCTTCACCTACAGAGAGCAGCATTTGGGCCCAGGAGAGGGGCCACACGTGGAAATCCCTCAGGTTTAACTGCAACAGGTCCGCTTCTTCACAGCCCTCTCTTTGTTGGCCCACATATTTACAAGTAGAGACTCTTTATTTTTGCCTCCCTCCTCTCTCCAACTGTGCTGGGCTGCGGCACTCTCATCCATTCAATAAAAACTTACAGAACTCCTCATAAGCACTGAGGGTAGTGAATAGGATGACAAGGCTCCAGATCTCAAGGAGCTTGCCGCCTAACAGGATGCGGATACCAAATGAGTACTTACGAGCTTGATGAATGTTAGAAAGGCAAACAGGATTTAATGGGAAAAGAGCTGGTGACGGAGAGTCAGAGGATGCTTTTCTGAAGAAAGTGTTGTTTAAGCTTCTGTGAAAGCACATGTCGGTGAGGTGTGGGTGAACTGGCAGATTGTTCCAAGCACAAAGAACACCACCCAAGAGCACAGTTCTTTGGACATTTATGTTTGTATTTCCAATGCCTTGCACTGTTCTTGGCATACGATAAGTGTTTGCTGAATCAATAAGTGTTCTGTCATGTTTCAAACGTCTACTCTCTGGCACTGGAGATGGTGGAAGCTTTCTTTTTCTATTCAAAGGAAGTAAGATCCCTTAATGGGGAAATAAGAAGGAAGAGAGAAAGCTGACTATTGTGCAAATTGCTAAGTTGGAACTGTGAGTGGGAATGAAAAATTGATTTACATAAATTTTCCTCCCTGAAGCAACTTGACAATTTATTCTGCTCTGGAGTAGTTTCAGTTTTTTACTTCAAAACCAAGCTGTTTCTTATTCTAAAATTCTTGGCCTGCTGTGAAACTAACATTTAGTGTCTTTTACAGCATGCTCTGATTAGGTCATGGAAATTCACAGCTAGATCGAACTGGAAAACATCTAGATCAAACACAGCTAGATCAAAATAGAAAATTTGGAACTTTCACTGCCCATTTTATTTTGTGCATAGCGTTGGAAGGTGTTATAAAACATTGGCTTTTAAATCATTTTTTTCCAAAGAAATATCAAGGTATCATAATAATTGCCATCATTTATTGAACACTTATTATATGCATTACATAGCAAAATGCTCGTGTTAACTCTACAAGAGACTAAGCCGAGTCAAATGAAAATTGCCAAGTATTAGCAATTTCCTATGGTTCAACTGAATGTCATCTTTAGACTTTCACCTTAGAAACTTGTAAGAGGTCAGAGAATCCCTGATAGCCATAGCCTTACTCCAAGATTTCGTACTGAATTTTCTTTATAGACAAAGAGATTCTGAGAAAGTCATAGCTCCTTAATAACACCCCTCTCCCTCTTACCGCGATTGGCCCAAGTGCTGGGTCTACTTCTATCATGGTTGCTTACACGTTGTACTTAAGTGGTTTACAATCCATCTCCTTTAACAGATTGAGTTCCTTGAGGGTGGAGGTTTTGTCTGTCTTGCTCACTTGTGTGCCTTTGTGCCTAGAGTGTGTGAAAAGTATTTGTTACCATAAAACCTTAACAAAATTCTGTGGAAGCTGAATAAATCCTATTGATTTGTTACTGGACAATGTAAGGTAGTCAATCATTTTAGAATCAGTTGGAAGAGTGCTACATTTGGCATTCTTGAACTCGTAGCAACTCATTTACGTACAATGACGCAGGAATTGTCTCTCAGCCCCACCCCAGAGAAAGGTCCAAAGGTGCCCTCTGAGACTCCCTCACCTCCTTTAGGTATTCACTTATATGGCACCTTTTCTGCACCTTCTCTGAGCACCCTATTCAACACAAGCCATCCCTCAAACACCTTCTCTGCTTACATCTTTTCCTATCAGGATGTATCATAGTTTCTATTTTGCTTATTTCTTTTGCATATTGTCTTATCCACTCCACTAGAATGTAAGCTCACACAAGATTTTTCACAGAGGCACAGAATTAATACACACATATTTTAATATTGAACTAAAAGACAGGTATTGGGGTTATGTGTAGCGATTTTCTGTTCAGCTTCCATGTGACATGGTAACTTGGCCTGGTTTGGATCTTACTTGTCGGTTCAAGAACCCACATCCCCAGTGAACTCTAATCCATTGTCTGAATAATCACAGGGTGCCCCACACGTGGTCTCACAGTCACTTGTTTCCATTCCCTTTATTGCTCCTCCCCCGGGGGGGAAACCCAGCAAAGGCCTGGGGACCAAGATGTAACCGCCTAGTTACCCTCTTCCTAAAGAGATGGGGTTTTCCTGTTTCGAGCCTTGGGGATGGGGGCGGATGGAAAAGTCAAGCCTGGAGGAATGGAGGGTGCGAAGGGCTGGTCCATAAATTTTAGGCCTCGGGCCTGCAGCCCGCCTTGCAGGCAGCTGGGAAGCTACGTGGCAGGGTCATTGCCGGGGACTCCTTAGGAATCCCTGCTGCGCAGACCCGAACTGCAGCAGAATACCCCTTCACCTCGCGGCCCCGCCCCTTCACCTCGCGGCCCCCTCCTCTCTTTGGGAAGCCTGGGGGCGGGGTTTGTTTACTCCTTGCACGCACCGCCGACCGGACCAATCCGTGGGGTAAAGCGCTTGACGTTGTTCATCGGCGGGCCAATCCGTGTTCAGTGTGCTGCTCCACCGCCAAAGCTCGCGCCCTGGAAGCGGGACAGTGGCTGGGCCGGGTGCGGGCAGACGAAGCTGCCTGCGATTTCGCCTGGAGCGGCTGCCGCTGCTCAGCACGCCCCGGCGCGCCCTGACCCTGCCTCTTTGGACAGCCTCGAGGGCGCGCACACAGTCGGCGTCCTGGGGCCTCGAACTCTAGGGCCTTGACTGGACAGGCCGCGGATTTCCGACTCCTGCCCCGGCGAGTGAGTCCGCTCGGAGCGGGCCGCCGCCAAGCACGGGTGCCCCAAGCTCGGAAGAACAGCGCTGGCTACCCACCTCGTCTTCTGCAGCCTTGTGGGGGTAAGGTCTGGGGGAGGGCACGGACCCTCGTGCTGAGGGCCTTTACACCCGGTCTGGCTTGCTCCTGGGCAGGTTTCCCTCCCTGCGCCTCGGGGCCCCCTTGTCACCCCGAGTCATATCTGTTTATAACCACGCGTCCTTCCAGACCTGGCCGAGTAACCCTTGACTGTCTGGAGGAAAGCCTTACCCCCTCTGCCCCCCCCCCCCCCCCCCCCCC
>PVJI01002154.1:0-12677 GCA_004026765.1 Micronycteris hirsuta | reverse complement strand
TGTTTTTCAGAGTTAAAAACCTTTGTGCTCCTGGAAGAATCTCATAACCCCCATAAAGGAACTTTGCTCTAAGTCTAGGCTCACTTTTTTGGGCCTAGACTCCTTTGAGAAATTCCAGAGAGCCATGGCCCCTCTTCACAGAAAATACAAAAGTTTTTTGCAAGCTCTCATAGAGACAGTTTAGCTAAGTGGATGAGTGCTCAGCCAGCTCTGTTACCTTGCATTTTGTGTGGTCTCAGTTTCTGCATCTGTAAAATAGTTGTATCTGCCCATTCGGGCTGTTGTGAGGAGTGAATGGACAAGTCTGTGGAACGCATGTAGAGCAAAGCTCACAACATGTTAACTGCCATGCATTAGTTCGGCATTTTTATCATTGACTACCGTGAATGCTGGTTAAGGAAAGCTCCCTGTATTGTTTCTCTTGTCTGTTGAAACAGTTAACAGGCTCATCCCTTTCCATATTCACTACTGAAGCTCCCTTTAAGCTTTTGAATACTTTTCTCTTCCTCATTCTATCTCAGAGGGCTCAGACTCCCTATCCCACTTATTTGTTCTCTTTTTAGTAAGTCAGTAGTAGCTCATTCTCTTCCTTTCCCCTTCTCCCCCAAACTATAGTGTTGTTGTTGTTTTTATTTGACTTCTATAGCCTAATATTTCCTGGATCACTTTTCTCTTAATGGCTTAAAATCATCTTCACTTGATAAATATAGTTGAAGTTATTCATCTGTTCTCTATGTGGTGTAATCATGACCTATCTGTTCAAAATTAAATACAAAATAATTCAGCTGAAAGGAGTTCACCATCACCAAACCATTATTATATGAAATGTTAAAGGGACGTATTTTTTAAAAAAAGATAAAAATATGAACAGTAAAATGGCAATAAATACATATCTATCAACAATTTGAATATGTATCTATCAAGCAAACAAGAAGAATCATGGATATGGAGAACTTTTTGAAGGTTTCCAGATGGGAGGGGTTCTGGGGGAATGGGTGAAGAGTTGAGAGGATTAAGAAGTACAAATAAGGCCCGGCTGGTGTAGCTCAGTGGATTGAGCGCGGGCTGGGAACCAGAGGGTCCCGGTTCGATTCCCAGTCGGGGCACATGCCTGGGTTGCCGGCTAGGCCCCCAATGAGGGCCATGTGAGAGGCAACCATACATTGCTCTTTCTCCCTCCCTTCTCCTCTCTCTGAAAATTAAAAAAAGAATTTATCAAAAAAAAATAGGTAGTTACAGAGTATGTAAAGTACAGTATAGGAAATGGAGGCGCCAAAGATCTCAATCTCATAATCCATGGGACGTGAACAATGGTGTGGGGATCCCCTGAGGGAGTGGGGGCGGGGGACTGGGTGGAGGGGAGCAAAGGAGGAAAAATTGGAACAACTGTAATAGCATAATCAATAAAAAATAATTTAAAATTCCATTTCATTGGTTAGCCTATAATTTAGCTAAATCTTTATCACTATCCTATTACTAGAATAAATCTTTAATAGCAAAAATCAAAGGCCTAGAGCCTGGACTCTCTCAGGCTTGTGCACTGGCTCCCGATGCATGTGATTTGTTGGGACATCCTGTGCCTAGATCTTGAGTCTAGTGTAAGGGCAAACATGGCGTCTGTAGTGCTGTTCTGGCAGGATAGTTGCAGTTTCAGCAATGTGGCATTTATGCTTGTTAATAAAGGCACAAGAATTATTAAACTCTTAACTTTTTAGTTCTCTTTATTTCTAGTGGTTTAAGAGGGGAAATGGATGTTTCCAGCAATGGTAATACTTTATGACCATTTTGTGGTAATGTAGCTTTCCTTTCGTGTAACTGTGTGCCTTCAAGTTTTTCCTTTGTAGCCAAAATTCTTAACTGTCTGAGCTATGTCCTCTTAATGTAACTTGAGGTTGACTGTACAGATATGTTTATTGTTTTTTTATAAATGCTGAAACTACGCAAAGCAATCTTTTTTTTTTAAGATTTTCTTTATTTTTAGAGAGAGGGGAAGGGAGGGAGAAAGAGAGGGAGAGAAACATCAATGTGTGGTTGCTTCTCGTGCACCCCCTACTGGGGACCTGGCCTGCAACGCAACCCGGGTATGTGCCCTGACTGGGAATCCAACCAGTGACCTTTTGGTTCACAGGCCGGCATTCAGTCCACTGAGCCACACCAGGCAGGGCGCCAGATATGTTTATTCTTAATGTGGAAAGTGTTTGTGGATAAAAATTATACATTAAAATAGGCCCTAAGGAGTCAAAGATTGCTTTTTATAATTAGGAATTGAAATGTGAATATATATTTGCTTTTTTTTAACTTGATAGAAAGATTGGCTTTGTTTGCTTGCTGTTGGTAATTACATGAGTTATTTGTGTTTACATAGCACCTCACCATTTTAAATCCCTTTTAGATATATGAAAGTTTTTAGAACATAATGAGGCGATGGACTAAGCCCAAATTAAATTCATGACAAAGGTAGTGAGTTAGAACCTAAGTATTCTGACTTCTAGTCCATTGTTTCTGGGTCTGCCAGTCTTAACAGTTAACCAGGAACAACGGGTAGAAAGGGAGAATTTAAGATGAAGTCTTAAAAGCAGAGGAGAGCAATTTCTAATTTGGATATTAAATATTAGATATTGAATAGTACATTAGCATTTTATTTTTTATCTTTAAACATAAACGTATTTCTTTTAAAGGTTGAATAATAAGCCTTACTATTTTGAATTTACTTGTAGTTTATATTGTCACTGGCAAACTTGACTTTGTCATATTTAAGCTGTTATTGCAACGTGTATCATAATGCATCTCAGGAGAAACTAGAAAGCATAGAGTTGAGAGTATTTTTAGATCACAGAATTTTAAGGTGCGTTAAATTTTAAAGATTATTATTACAATATTATTTTGAGAGTTGGAAGCAAGTTTTATTAGGTACAGAAAAAGAAGCAGGCCAGGACTCGGGGTCCTGGTGACAGGACCAGGGGCTGGCCTGGGCAGACCGCCGCTGCCCGCTGCGCCCTGGATGTGGCTTCTCACAGGACACCACTGAGAAAGAAGCAGAAGTGCATGTTCAAGTGGATGTGTGTGAACTCGTGAGTGCGTTGCTAGAGATTATTAAGTATGCTTGCCTCTTTATCCCTTACCCTTCCATTTTACTCTGGGGTACATGACTCTAGGGGTGGAGCAAGAGTAGATTTAAAAGTAGACTTTGCACCCTTGGAAATGTAATGCAAAATTATATGTATTTGCATATTTTTTTCTGGAGAGAAGATTAATAGTCTTCTACTTTCTAAGGTGAAGATTTTTGGACAATTATGATTTTTATAAAATTGTTTCTTTTAGCTCACTTTGGCAGCATATAGATTAAAATTATTTCTTTTATTGAACTAGAAGTTATATCTTCACTTGTTCTAGTACTCTCCTCTGTATGCGGGTTTTCAGATATTTGAAGATACTTATATTCTACTGATTCTTTTCTTCTCTAGACATAACCTTCTCTGTCTTTAACTTCTAATAATTTTGTTGTTTTAAGTGTGGTTCCCAATATTAGATATTAACTAGTAGAGAAGATTTTAAAGCATGCACTTTAAGATTAAGAGCAGATTCTCCCCAGCATGGTGGCTCAGTTGGTTGGAGCGTCGTCCCATACCCCAAAAGGTTGCGTGTTTGATCCCTGGTCAGGACACTTAGTTAGGTTGCGGTTTCAGGGCACATACTTAGGTTCTGGTTTTGATCCCTGGTCAGGGTGCCTGTGGGAGGCAACTGATCGAAGTTTCTCTCTCTCCCCCTTCCTCTCTCTAAAATCAATAAACAGCCTTGACAGGTGTAGTTCAATGTATTGAGTGTCGGCCTGTGAAAGGTCACCAGTTTGATTCCCAGACAGAGCACATGCCTGGGTTGGGGGCCAGGTCCCCAGCTGCGGGTGTGCAAGAGGCAACCAATCAATGTATCTCGTACACTGATGTTTCTCTCTCTCTCTAAAGATAAACGAAATCTTTAAAAAAATAAAATAAAATCAGTACACCTATTCTTGGGTGAGGGTTTAAAAAAACATTGAGTAGACTTGCTAGTATGAATGAGAAAAGGGGGTTCTGTGGAAAGTAACCTCACAGAATGATCTGACCTTTAATTCCTAACTGGGTAGATCATGGTGGGTAGTCATGCCCCAGACCTGTAACTTCTTTAGTGACAAATTTTATGCCAGTTCTGTCCATTGTTGTTGTGCATCTAGGTTAACACACCTTTGAAATGCCAGAAATAATACAGTACCCCTAGAAGGGGATATTAATCCTCAAGAGAGCATATAATCTTAACCGTCCTATAATCCTATCCCTGCCTTGCTTTCTCCCACCAACATGCAGTCTTCCTTACATTCCCTCCTTAATTTCAAATGCATAAAAGAAGCTGCAAAATTGTTATTCTCTGGATCATGAGATCTTCTCTCTCAGCATATGTTGTTGGTTTGGCTCAAATGAACTCATAAAAATTCTCTACACGTTTGGATATTTTTATGTCAGTACTTCTTTGCAACCACATCACACTGTTAATTCATAATAATGTCCTACTTAAGAAAAAGAACTATGGGACTATCCTGCTTGGTTTTAAATTCTGACTCTACAGTTTATTAGCTGGGTGACCTTAAATAAATTATGTACCCATTACAGGCCTCAATTTCTCATCTGTAAAATGGGGTTTTTAATAGCATCTATCTTACACAGTTGTTAAAAGAATAAATGAACACTTATATGTAAAGCATTTAGAATGGTCCCTGACATTTAAGTGCTATGTATGTTACCTTTTATTATTGATTTTGTAATCAGTTAAAATTCTTGAGTTGTTTTGTCCGTGTTCTTCCAATTTTTAACTCATGCTCTTCCAATTCTTTAATAGAATTTTTTTGGTAGGCCTTTACATGTATCTGTATTAAATTTTATCTTATCAGATTGGTTCTGGTGTGTTGAATTTGTTGAGGTAAAATTGTCCAAACCTGTAGAGAATTTTTATAATAATTTGTTTGAGCCAAACAGAGGATAAGTCTAGAAGCAAGATCTCAAGACATAGAAAAATACTTCCCAGAATGGCCATTTGCATCTTCTTTTATGCTTTTGGAACTAAGGAGGGAAGGAAGGGAAGATTACGTGAAGGTGGAAAGCAAGGTGGGGATTAGATTATAAAATAGTTAAAAAGATTATGTGCTTTCTTGAGGGTTCCTTGAAGGATCTGAAAACAGGCATTTCAAAAATGTATTCACCTCCATGCATAGAAACAAGGGACAGGGCTTGCTTAAGTCAAAGATAAACTTTTTACTAAAAAAGTTACATTCCTGGGAGGTGACTACTCACCAAGACCTGCCTGTTTTGGAATTTGTGGTCAGATCACCTTCTGAGGTTACTTGCCATAGAAACTTTTTTTTGTTCACAATTTAAAAACAAAATCCTGATTTGGTCATTCAATAAATAGGCTTATTTATTTGTCCAGAGATTTAATAAACTATAAGTTTGATAACGCTGCTGTTGTCTTCATGCAAATCTATTAAAATGTTAACTAGGCAGGAATAAGAGCTAGAGACCTCTTTTAACATGGATAAAAAACAAAAACAGCCTGGCTGGTGTAGCTCAGTAGATTGAGTGCGGGCTGGGAACCAGACGGTCCCTGTTCGATTCCCAGTCGGTGCACATGCCTGGGTTGCGGGCCAGGTCCCCAGTGAGGGCCACGTGAGAGGCAACCATACATTGCTCTTTCTCCCTCCCTTCTCCTCTCTCTAAAAATAAGTAAATAAAATCTTTAAAAATAAATAAATAAATATTAAAAAAAAATAAAACAAAACCCAAAAACAAAACAACTCACCCTGCCTGGTGTGTCTCAGTGCTGGTCTGTAAACCAAAAGGTCACTGGTTCGATTCCCAGTCAGGGCACATGCCTGGGTTGTGGGCCAGGTCCCCAGTTGGGGGTGTGCAGGAGGGAACCAATTGATGTATCTCTCGCATATCAATGTTTCTCTCCCTCTCTTCTTCCTTTCCTTTCCCTCTCTCTAAAATCAAATGAGTGAAATCTTTAATTTAAAAAAAAAAAAGCACTTGAAGGTGGTAGAGTAGGTTAAAATGGCCTGCCTCTCACACAACCACATCAAAATTGCAATTAAACTAAAGAACAGTCATCATTTGGAACCATCAGAAATCAAGCTGAATGGAAGTCCTACAACTACAAAATTAAAGAAGAAACTACATTGGGACTGGTAGGAGTGGCGGAGACGTAGAATGGGCTAGTCCCATGCCCACGTGTGGTGGATAAAAATTGGGAGGAATATCTCAGGAGAGAAGGGTCCCAGCCCCATACCAGGCCCCCCAGCCCACAGTTCCAGTCTCAGGAAGAGAAGTGACCATAACTTCTGGCTGTAAAATCCAGCAAGGATTAATTCTATGAAAGACAGAAACTGCTGGATTCCCTGGCAGTTCCTCTCTTAAAGGGCCCATGAAAAACTTATACAGTCTCACTCCCTCTGAGCTCCATCGTGGGGGGGGGGGCAGCAGCTTGAAAGGTGCCAGACATACATGGAGGAACTGAATTGTCTAGGTGACTATCTCTCTGACAGCTTTCTCCCCGACAGAAATGTTGGCAGAGGCCACTGTTCCCTTTCTGAGCCCTGCCTGCACAGAGCCACAGAGCCCATGGGGGGGGGGCGCCATGTCTGAGACTACATCAACCAGGCTTACACTGTTTGCCCCACCCTAGTGATTCCTTGAGGTCCTGCCCCACCCAACTTTCAGGCTCACTCAAGCTGTTTCTAGTTGCTTTCCCAAATGAATGACCTGTCTTGGCCCATGCTTCAGATTTTCCTAGATTCTCTCAAACAAGCAGATCTGACTTCGGTGAGCTCTGTACCTCTCACTAAGTCATTCCAGGCCTAGCACTAGCAACAGCCAGCCTTGGTTTACATGCAGGGGTTTCCAGCCTGTGGCCCAGGATGGCTATGAATGTGACCCAATACAAAATTGTAAATTTACTTAAAACCTTTTATTTTTGCTCCTCAATTTTCATTAGTGTTTGTTTATTTAATATGTGGCCCAAAACAACTGTTCTCTTCCAGTGTTGCCCAGAGATGCCAAAAGTTTGGACACTCCTAGTACACCATGACCTCACCAGTGCACCTCCAAGCACAGCACAAGTAGCAGCCATCTGCAGATCACTTTGTAGCTTCTGATGTGTGACCCCGGACAGAACACAGTTGGTGGCTGACCTTGGACGGGCCAATAAGCAAGCACAACAGGAGAGAGAATGTAGTCCACACAGTGGGCGCACCTCAAGCACCTAGCTTGGGTGATAGGGGAGGCTGTGCCACTGGACCCCACAGGACACCTATTACATCAGGCCATTCTAACAAGCCTGGGAGGCACAGCAGCTTTACTCGATACATAAAAACAAACACAGGGAGACTGCCAAAATGAGACAAAGAAACACAGCCCAGATGAAATAACGGAACAAAACTCCCAAAAAGAACTAAACAAAATGGAAACAAGCATGCTAGTAGATGTAGAGTTCAAAACACTGTTTATAAGGATGCTCAAGGAGACTTCTAGCCAAGATGGAAGCATAGATACACACTGTGCTTCCTCACACAACCATAAGAAAAAAACAACAACTTTAAAAACAAAAAGTAACCAGAACTGACAGAAAATCAAACTGTATGGAAATTTGATAACCAAGAAGTTAAAGAAGAAACATTCATCCAGACCGGTAGGAGGGGCAGAGACGGGCAGCAGGGCAGAGAGGACTCGTGACAAGGTGGCAGCTAGAGGACCAGGGCGGGCAAGGTGGTAGCTGGTGAACCAGACGAGGTGATGGCTGGAAGAGCAGGCAGTCCCACATTTGAGTGTATATAAGCTGGGAGGAACAACTGGGGAGGGAGACAGACCACACAACCCAGGGTTCCAGTGCAGGGAAATAAAGCCTCAAAGCCTCTGACTGAAAACACCTGTGAGGGTTGAGGCAGCAGCGGGAAGAACTCCCAGCCTCACAGGAGAGTTCGTTGGAGAGACCCACAGGGTCCTAGAGCATACACAAGCCCACCCACCTGGGAATTGGCACCAGAAGGGCCCAATTTGCTTGTGGGTAGCAGCAGAAGTGACTGAAATCCAGTGGAGAGCAGAGCAAGCGGCATTGTTCCCTCTCTGACCGCTTCTCCACGTATAGTGCCACAATGCAGGGACCAGTTGCCTTGCCCTGGTGAATACCTAAGGCTCTGCCCCTTACTATGTAACAGGTGGTGGAGACCCAACTGAAAGAACAGACCAAAGCTCCAGAAAAAATATAACTAAACAACGAAGAGATAGCCAACCTATCAGATGCACAGTTCAAAACTCTGGTAATCAGGATGCTCACAGAATTGGTTGAATATGGTCACAAAATAGAGGAAAAAATGAAGGCTATGAAAAGGGAAATAAAGGGAAATATACAGGGCACAAACAGTGACAGAAAGGAAACTGGGACTCAAATCAATGGTTTGGACCAGAAGGAAGAAATCAACATGCAACCAGAACAGAATGAAGAAACAAGAATTAAAAAAAAATGAGGAGAGGCTTAGGAACCTCCGGGACAACTTTAAATGTTCCAACGTCCAAATCATAGGGGTGCCAGAAGGAGAAGAGGAAGAGCAAGAAATTGAAGACTTACTTGAAACAATAATGGAGAACTTCCCCAATCTGGCAAAGGAAATAGATTTCCAGGAAGTTCAGGAAGCTCAGAGAGACCCTCTAAAGAAGTTGGACCCAAGGAAGCACACACCAAGGCACATCATAATGACAATATGCAAGATTAAAGATAAGGAATCTTAAAAGCAGTCAGAGAAAAGGAGACAATTACCTACAAAGGAGTTCCCATTAGACTATCAGCTGATTTCTCAAAAGAAACCTTACAGGCAAGAAGGGGCTGGGAAGAAGCATTCAAAGTCATGAAAGGCAAGGACCTACACCCAAGATTACTCTACCCAGCAAAGCTATCATTTAGAATAGGGCAGATAAAGTGCTTCCCAGATAAGGTCAAGTTGAAGGAGTTCATTGTGGTGGATCCTGTCCTGCAGAATCCGTATGCTGTGGCTGATTTGTAAATAATTCACATGTGAATCTAGGGAGAAAATAAGGGGACTACACGACACCCCTCTGAGTCAGAGAGAGAGCCAGAAAGAAAGGGCTCGAGAGCAGGCCGGAGAGTGAGGGTCCAGGAGCGGGTTGAGAGAGTGAGGGGGCCCGAGAGTGGCTTGGTGCACCGACCCCTGCCTTGACAGGCTTTCATTGTTTTTCTGGGCACATTACATTGAGGGTGGTTTTCATTTACTATGCACAAGTCCTCATCAGGTGATAGACAACAAAGGAGAGGACATCAAAGAAGGGTATTTGCAAATGTTAAGGCAAATGGGGTTGGGGTGGACTTGAGGGGTTTATCACAGACTTTCAGGAAGCTGCTTTGAAGATATGTAATCAGTGTTTGTTGTTTCAATCCAGGGCAAGAGAGTTCCAGGATAGCAAACCTTAGCTCTAGGAAAAATGTAGGCCTGGTTTACCCACGGGGAAAACCTGTCCATGCATGTGGGGCCTGCTTGCCAACCCGCATTCCACTGAGGTTTTTAAACAGGGAATGCTGAGCTACAATTCCCACGATGCGTAGAATGGTTCCGCATAGTTCATCATCACCAAGCCCTTATTATATGAAATGTTAAAAGGACTTATCTATGAAAAAGAAGATCAAATGAACAGTAAGTAAAAACAAACTCAACTCTTAACAACCGAACCTAAAAAAAAAAAAAAATAGGAAAACAACTAGAACAGGAACAGAATCACAGAAATGGAGATCACATGGAGGGTTATCAGAGGGGGAAGGGAGAAGGGAAGAGAGGGAAAAAGGTACAGGGAATAAGTAGCATAAATGGTAGGTAGAAAATAGACAAGGGGAGTTAAGAATACTATAGGACATGTGTGGCAAACATAAGACCTGAGGACCAAATCCAGCCCTCGCTGTGTTTCATCTGGCCCTGCACCTTGTTTCTACCCAGCGGCAGCGCCGAGCTTCTTGACACTAGTTAAGGAGTAGTTACTTTTATACAGTCCTAAAATTACATTCGGCCCTTTGAAGGCAACCATGAGGCTGATGTAGCCCCCGTGAAAATGAGTTTGACACCCCTGATATAATCAATTTTATATATATATATATATAAAGATTATATTTAGAGAGAAGGAAAGGGAGGGAGAAAGAGGAGGAGAGAAACATCAATTGTGTGGTTGCCTCTTGGGGCCCCTCACCAGGGACCTAGCCTGCAACCCAGGCATGTGCCCTGACTGGGAATCGAACCCACGATTAAAATATATTAAAAAAAAAGATGCTTAAGGAATTTATCACCTCAACAGCATAAAAAGGATCCAGTCAAAAGCAAAGAATACACTAATTAAAATAGGAACAATTTATAAGGAATCAACTGTAGAATGGATAAAGCTGAGAATCAAATCAGTGATTTGGAATACAAGGAATCAAAAAAACAACCAGTCAGACCAGCAAAAAGAAAAAATATCCAAAAAATGAGGATAGTGTGAGGAGCCTGTGAGACATCTTCAGCCATACCAAATTCACATCATGGGGGTCCCGGAAGGAAGAGAGAGAGATAGCAAAGAAATGGAAACCTATTTGAAAAAATGACAGGAAACTTCCCTAACTTGGTGAAGGAAATAGACATACAAGTCCGGGAAGTACAAAAGGTCCCAAACAAGGTGAACCCAAAAAGGCCTACACCAAGACGTATCATAATTAAAAGTTCAAACGTTAAAGACAAAGAGTAAAAGCAGCAAGAAAAAAGCAGTTACTTACAGGGGAACTCCCATAAGACTGTCAGCTGATTTCTCAAAAAAGAACTTTGCAGGCTAGAAGGGATTGGCAAGAATATTCAAAGTCATGAAAAGCAAGGATCTACAACCAAGATTACTCTACCCAGCAAAGCTGTCATTTAGAATTGAAGGGCAGATAAAGAGCTTCCCAGGTAAGCCCTGGCTGGTGTGGCTCAGTGGACTGAGCCCCAGCCTATGAACCTGAAAGGCACAGGTTCGATTTCCAGTCAGGGCACATGCCTGGGTTGCGGGCTAGGTCCGTGGTTGGCAGTGTGAGGCAACCAATCAATGTTTCTCCCTCTCATTCTTCTTCCCTTCACCTCTCTCTAAAAATAAATAGTCTTTTAAAAAAAAGAGCTTCCCAGATAAGAAAAAGCTGCCGGAGTTCTTTAAAACCAAACCAGTGTTATAAAATATTTAAGCATTTTCTTTAAGAAGAAGAAGAAAAAAAAGTATGAACAATAAAATGGCAATAAATACATATCTATCAACTAAATTTAGGAAAACAAAATAGCCCTGGCTGGTGTAGCTCAGTGGATTGAGCATGGGCCCGTGAACCAAAGGGTCACTTGTTCAATTCCCAGTCAGGGTCCATGCCTGGGTTGCAGGCCAGGTCCCCAGTAGGGGATATTCGAGAGACAACCACACATTGAGGTTTCTCTCCTTCTCTTTGTCTCTAAAACTAAATAAATAAAATCTTAAAAACACACACACACACAAAACAGTCAAGCAGAGCAGAAACAAAATCATAGATACAGAGAACATTTTCATGGTTGCCAGATGGGCAGGGGGGTGGGGAATTAGGTGAAAAAGGTGAAGGGATTAAGAAGTACAAATTGGTAGTTACAGAATAGTGATGGGGATGTATAAGTACAGCATAGGAAATAAAGTACCCAAAGAACATGTATACATGGACCCATGGACATGGACAATGGTGTGGGAATTGCCTTAGTAAATGTGCAGGGCTTGGTGGAGGAGGACAAAGGGGGAAAAATTGGGACCATTGTGATAGCATAATCAATAAAATATAATTTAAAAAAACATTTTTTTGGTTCAAGTTTTCAGCCAATTAGAAATACAGCTAATTTTTTTATTATCCATCAAATATTTCTAAGTTTTCACAAGGAATATATAAGGGACTTTAACAATTGCCTTATTAAAGCCCAGACACTTTTCTATAAAGTTCAATTTTAAAATCTTGTCAATTCAAAAATTGTCAGGAAAAGCGCATTCATCTGTCATTACTTTCTTTCATGAAACTACACTGGTTTCCAGGAGCATATGTTTGCTGTTACTTTTTCTGTGCTCACAAACTTCTCTCAGTAATGATTTTAGAATCTTGTCTAGAGTTACATTTTAATTTTACTGGTCATATGTTGGGAGGATCCCTTTCTCTTTTTTTGAAAAACAGTACTATATTTTCCTGTTTCAGTCTTCTAGCAACTTCTCTTATTCTCTATAGTTTCTGAACAATTGCCAGCAGCTGCATAGAAGCTCCATCTAGAGCTCTATAACTTGCTGAAGATTTTCTTAGAGGAGGTAGGGAGTCTCTTAAAATTTCTCATCCATAGTGAGCATTGGTGTCCATTAATTCACTGATTAAATTTATCGAATGTCCATTTTGGGCAGGATGCCAATGTTTGTTTCACCCATCCAATCTGAAGAGAACTTTTCTTGGTAGAGATTCTTGAAGCAAAGAGGTAATCCACATCCATGTTTCTCCATTCCTGCTGCGGCTGCCTTCAACAGCAGTCTGGGCCTCCAGTCCTTCCCGTCTTTTTCTGTCTCCGGTCCTTAAGCACCGCAGCCAGAGTCATCTTTGGTTTTATA